>VXBA01003430.1:42162-58251 GCA_013399895.1 Serilophus lunatus | reverse complement strand
TTTTTTTTTTTTACTATAGCTTTAGATGTCTTACACTATGTTTAAGACTTATTTACTGAGGTTTTATTGGAAAATATAGTGTTTATAATAGCAGTATAGGCAGCTGCTGTATAGAAGTTCTACTGAATACAATTACTTCAGTGTGAAGATAAAGGTTTTCCTTTTCTTTCCTCCCTCTCACCTGTCCCCAAACTTGCTCTAACTGCTAACATACATTCTGGTACAGATTTTATCAAGCATGACGAGCACAAAAAAGGCTGAACCTATGAGATAAAGAAACTCCACTAATCTCCAGTGCTAGTATTCTGAAAGAATCCCCTATTAGTAGCATGATGAATGTTCAAGACATATATCTTCTCAAATTCTATGATTTATCTTTAATTATTTGTGTTTGCTTTGATATAATATAACCCTCTATTCAGTGTACTCTGCCCCAGTAGAGCCACAGCAGCAATCTAGCAGGGATATCTTTGCCGCTTTGCACAGTCCCATGATAGGATCTGGAGTTTTCCAACAAGTTTTCCAGCTGAACTTACTGCATGTTTCATTTGACCAGGAGTCTGACCTATTGTGGTTCAACCCCAACCTACACAAAGCTGCTTGTTCACCCCCCCCCACCAGTGGGATCAGGGAGAGAACTGGAAGCGTAAAAGCAAGACTATTTATGGGTTGAGATTTAAACAGTTTAATAGGGAAAGCAATAGCCACGCACACAAGGAAAGAAAAACAAGGAGTTAACTAGCTGTTTCCCAGGGACAGGCATGTGTTCAGCCATCTCCAGGAGACCAGGGCTCCATCCCACATAGTGGTTACTTGGGAAGATTAACATCATCACTCTAAATGTCCCCTTTTCTTCCTTTTACTTTTTACATTGAGCATGATGCTATATGGTCTGGAATATCTCTTTGGTCAGTTTGGGTCACCTGTCCTGGCTGTGTCTCATCCCAGTCTCCCACATGCCTCCATCTCTCTTGCAGTACAATGCAAGGCAGTACAAAATCATGGCGGTACAAAAGGTAGAAAAGGCCTTGGCTCTGTTGTTGTTGCCCAGCAACAACAAAGAAAACCCTCTATCCACCCTGTGTTCAGCACATGTCCAAAACATAGCCTCGTACTGGCCAATGTGAATAAAATGATCTCTACACCAGCCAACAGTAGCACATTAATAAAGCCATGTATTTCTGTTCCTCTTTTCCCCATGTCTAGAGCAATTACTTGCGTTGACACAAATAGGAAAATAATTCACTGATAAGTTTAATTCAAAACACAAAAGATGGGTTCATGAGAGTAGTGTAACATATTTTCTATGTACATAGAAAGTACTTGTTGTCGTGCTTAGAGTAATAAGAGAAAATATCAGCATGACAACATAAGACAAATGTTTATGTTAATATTTGAGTTGAGTGATAAGCTTGTGTATTTGCCTTGCTGGACTTTTGGCTAGGAAATTTGATATAGGATTACGTGGTACATGAAGGCTTTGAAAAAATACAGTATCTTTTTCACAGTGAAGTCATTAAGCAATTAGAACTGACTAAACTATATTTCTCTTATCAAAAAAGAGTTATGGACTATATATGCATTTTCTGTAGTTAAACCTCCATTTTTAAACTCTTCTTTCAGGTCCAGTTATCATGCAGGGGGCAGAGGGGGTGTGAAATTCTTCAGTAATTGCTTTTCATTCATGTTTGCTCTTTTCTCCAGAGAAAATTTAAAAAATTGAATCCCACAATCTTATCAATACTGGATATCGATAGATAAAGCAGGGAAAAAAACATGCATTCTATATATGTGACTCTTTTGTAGTGAATTTTAAACTCTTCACAACTGCTAAGCTTTAAATGGCTCCTTGGAATCTAATGTTTGTATGATTCATACATATGTTGCCAGCAGTTTTTGTTACATGGAAGTGGTAACCATGATCATATCAGGAAAAAATTTGTGTTCATTTAGTCTAATTGTCACCCTCAAAAGACAGAATCCAATTCTGCCTTTAAACATGAACTCACTTCTGACATCAGCAATAAAAGCTGGATGTGAGTTAAAGACTAAACTCGGACAAAGCCTTCCTGTGCAAACAAGGATATAGCAAATGCAAGAACCCCCACACTGAATCCATGGAACAATTAAATGGAAGCAAAAAAAAAGCAGCTTATTTATTTGCATTTTGTACTAAGTAGAGGTCTTGGATCCTTTCTTATCATGAAGAACTAGCAAGATCAGAAAACAGGACTTCAAAGAGTTTATTTGGTTTCCTTTTCTTTTCCTAACTTGGAATATTACTCCTAATGTCTGAGCTTCTAATTATTTACAAGAGAGGAAGTTCATCGCTTCATTTAAGTGAGTGTGGTTTGATTAGCTGTACTATATTTCAAAATACAACAATTCTTTAATGACAAATAATAATGAATAGGTGAATTAAGTGTTATGTCCTTAGAGCTAGTGTTCTGGAGAAAAAGATTTGTGAATTCTATAAGATATGCTACAAAGGAAGTTGAAGGCATATACATATTTTTATATGCATATCAGGGAGATGCCATGCCCCAGTTAATCAAAAAGTTTGTGTAGCACTGTGTGGTATGCAGTATTTTCTGAATTATGTTAAGTATCTAGCTTTACAGATGTGAGGAAAACTTGTGATCCAGGGCCACAAGACAATTTTAATTGCAGTTTACGTTATTAAATGGAACTCATTTATGAAGTAAATGCAATGAATTTTGTGAAGTGTACATGAAATATGAATATATGTCTGAGAATAAGCTTACAGAAACATCAATTCTAAAATGTATTTTATGAGATGCATTTATCCTTCTTAGCCTAATAGAATTCAAATTATGTCTTAAGAAGGGATTTATACATTCATGGTTAGTGGAGAGTTGCCTACCTGAGGAATTTAGACCCCCCCAAAAGAACTGAAAGTTCTAAAGGAAACATTCTGAAAGACACTGGGTTTTTTACACTTCTCATGCTACTTAATTCTCAGCTGAGACAGAATTAAGGAAAAACATTAGGTAAAAAAAAAAAAAAGCCTTATTTCTGAGGATGTCATAGGTAAGCAGACAATTCTTCCAGAATATACATTAAAAAATGTGATTTGCTGTGAGGAATCATTCCAAACAAAATGTTTATCCAGGCTTTTTTAATATCTTACATTATTCAAGTATCTGTTAAGATGATTGACAATATCCCCACATATTACAGAACCCTTATTTCTGCTGTGACAGTACTTCACTAGGCACTTGCAGTCTAACATTGTAGACTTTTGACCCTGTATCCCACATATGCGGGGTCTTAACAGTTATGCTTGGTATTCATGCTGATTGATGGATCATCGTCAATGATATCCAGTTGATATGTACACCTGTAAGAGTTTTCTATTTAAATAGAAAACAACAACAACCAGAGGTCAAAAACATCCTGAAATTGAACTCTGCTACAGATATTTTTTCGAAGTAAATTAGGAATATACTAGAATTCTTCTGCCTCAATACTCCACATCCTTCACTTGGTTAGACCATGGAACTATTAGTAAGGATAAGCAGCCACCACCAAGAAATAAAGAGTGGTGTTGGGAAACCTTATTTTTCATCATTTATTTATGTAACCTTTTTGATTTTGGTAAATTCCATTGAAAAAGAATGACAAATTCATTATTATCAATTTTTATTTGTTTGCTTGCTTGTCATGTAAACAAATAAAATAAAAGTATCTTAGGAACACTCTTGGCTAAAAACAGACATGTCAATTAACATCTTTTTTATCTCACCCCCTTTTGTTGCCATGGAAATCTTTCTTTTGAAAGTACAGTTTTGCTCCTTGACCTTAAAGAAAGACAAGGATGCATGAAAAAAAAAGTCAGAGTTGCTTTGGTCTTACATTACTTGTAATAAATTATCTCCACATTTCAAAACATTAATTACAATACATCAAAATGTTAAAAGTTCGAACTATAGGTCTTTTATCTATACTGCATATATAATAACACACTCAAAAATGGTGGCCAGGTTTACCAAGACATTACTTCAGATAATTTGATTCATATTAATGATACACAATAGCTATAAAACTGAACAAAGTACCTGGGACACATGTAAAACTGTCTCATTGCAGGCATTAAAATGGAGAAAGAAACAGTATGTCTTTGTCTCTCTCTTTTTTTTTTTTTTTAATGGAAACAGACATTTCACAGGTTGGTTGTTTTCTTTGAGGAAGCTGAGAAGAATATACTTGTTACTTCATAAGTGGAGGATGATGGGAAAAAAGAAGCACTTCTGATATTATACCTATGGTTAATGAAAGGAATTCAGCAGAGGTCTCGGAGAGCTTTTGTGAAAGTTCAGCAGACTGAACAGAGAGCACTTGAAACAACATTGTATCATTAGATACCCTAACTAAATATTTGATCCGTTATGAGGAAATTTAAAAATAAAAAGAAAAGGGGATAAGATTTCTTATTGTTTCATCCCATTCTTCCTGCCTTTTACATACAGCATTTGCTGTAAGAAACCAGTAATGGAAAAAATAAATAAATAAATAAATAATACTATCAAACACACATCATGTATTGCAACCTAAAAAGAAGGAATATGTCATGGAAGAGGAGCAGTAAGGTGAAAAGCAGTGAATAATAAAACAGACTGAAAAAATATATCAAGCTTATTTTTAATTGAAACCTGAGTTTTTTGGCTAAACAAGATTCTCATGAAAAATTCACTTTCTGATAAAAGTTTACCTTTCCCGTTGAAAAATTAACACTTTGTAATTGAAAACATTCCTGGGATACCTTATGGTTGTAATTTATCATCTCAGAGTCCACAAAACACTGTACATCATGACTGCCATAATAAAGGCTTGCTTCTGTCAAAGGAAGAGATGCAACTTTGGTGTGATTTCAACAAAACCTTATCCCAAAGAATTAAAATATATGTTTGAAAATTCCTTCAAGACAGGATGTTCCATTTACCTGATGAGGTTTTAACGAAAAGAATTTGGCTTCAAAAGAAAAATATTTTTCTAAAAAACCCCCAAACCACAACTATTTGCTTTAAATGTGAGATTATCAATAATGGATGCTCAAAGTAGGAAATACTGTGAGTGAAACTTCTTTAGAGATCATGTTAATACTTTTTTTTTTTTTTAATGTAATTGGCTACAGAAAACTACTAGCACAATGACAAGAAAACTAATGTTGTATCCTTACAGGTGATTGTGCTATAGACATTTACTCGAGGGAGAAGTTTCCACAAAAGATGGGAAACAAAGAAGGAGAACAAGAATATACTCTGAAAGGGCAAATTTGGAAGACTTTTAAGACCTACTCTCTTGCACTAGGGCAATACTGGAATTATTTTAAACAAGGAAATATCAGGACTTTGCAACACGATACATCATCAGGGAGTTATATTTTTGTCGAAAGACTTATAAAATCTTGATAACATTATTATATCAATTGAAATTCTAGACAGTAATATGCATCTAGAAACACTAGCAAGGTGAAAACTCAAAAAGCAAAAGTATGTATTTCTCAGAGTGTTGGTAGAAACACACCCGGATTTATAATTCGAATTTCACGCTGAACTCTGAAAATGTTTTCAAAAAATAAAAGTAATTTCCAACATTGTCTTATAAAAAGAGAGCACATTACTGGCTACAGGTTCTGAGCATTCTGACTATAAAGAGTCAGTTCACACAACGCTTCTGATAAGACAGTATGTTGCCTCTCCTGCTGTAATGTGTGGATGATTATAAAGGATGTGCATTTCCTTCTTCCATCCCTCCTTCAAAAAGATGTTGTGAAAGTCTAACTCTCCAGCCTGCAGTGCCCACCTATGTGTGTGAAGGAATGACTGACAGAACTAGAGGTACAACAACAAGCTGTCTTCACCTACAGTGTTATCAGAAAACTGTATGACTGAAAGAGTTCCTCAGCCAGTCCACTACCTCTCACAGCTGTTCATAAAAGGAAGCCTGAATAGCTCATGAAGCAGCCTCTGAACGATCACAGTTTTCTTACAGATTCCAAAAGGGATCCATTAGTGATAGTGCACCAAGCTAAAAACTGTGTTCATTCAAGAACTGTTACAGGTTTTCCTTGGTCAATGCCACAAAGCAGAGAAAAAAAGCATATATGAGCAGCAGCTATTTAAACAGGATGATTTTTATTCTGCACTGCATATGTATGAGAGTTACTTCAATAAGTATTCTCAGGGACTTCATAGTCCAGTAAATCATAAGTTTATGTCCTTTGTTATCATGTCAGCCTACTTAGTTGCCTGTAAACTGGCTGACAATTTTGCTTATACCTTTCAGATGATTTTTTGACTGCAATCAGTGTGTTTTTAGAAATAAATGTCTTCTACTCCATGGGTATTTCTGAGTTTTTTACGACTTTTAAGATCTTTTTCCTCCAGTGTATGACACTCCTGTGTATTTTTGCATGGTTTCAAGTGGAATAGAGGAAAAGAATTGAAAAGGAGTATGAGTACATGAACTGCATAGAGAGCTAGGACTGAAATAGAGACTTCAGGGCAAGATTTTTCTGTCTGCCTATAATACATAGGAAAGTAAAGTTTGAAAGCATTTGTCTTGCTAACAGCTTCATGAAAATCTATGATTAGTATTTCATATTGTTGAATATTATTTATCAAATGCATTCAAGTTTGACATCATATTGCCTTGTCAGCTCTCTATTTGGTTTTCTATAATTACTAAGTTCATAAAAATCAGGACTTGATTGATAATATTATATAATACATTCAAGCTCCACTATATATCTCTTTGAAAAAAAAACAAAACCCAAACCCTACACAATTTAGCTGGAGCTGCAGTGATGTTTGATTGGACCAAATTATATGACCTTTAGAAAAAAAAAAAAATAAGTTTTGCTAGTACTTTCCTAATAGCATATTTACAACTTGCCTTCTGTTGACATAGACATTATTGATCAATTGCTGATGCTCCCAGTTGTAATCATCTCATAAATACATCAGTGCTTATGAGAAACTACATCTGCAATAGGGAAAGATTTTCGGATTTCCTGAAAGCGTGCAAGAGAAAAAAAGAAATTGTTTTGGTTGTTATTGATTGGTTTTTTATTTTTTTATCAGTAATTAACACAATTTGACTACACGCTCTACTTTTATTTCAACACCAAAGAAGAAGATTGTTTATGTGACTAGAAAATCCTCCTCAGAGTACTTATGTCCAGATTAAGTATAATAAAGGCCTTATTCAAAGAGAATGGTTGTTAGTTCAGAATTTGGCACAAAAGTATTTCAAAATTATGCAGATATTAGAAGTTTCAAACCATCAGTTCTATTGCTGAATGAATGACCCTGCTAGGGACAATTGGGTAGGCCCTGTCTGGCGAGGCCACTGCTCTGCTTTCAGGGAATACCTCATGGCTGCCATCCCGTAGGGAACAGCCAGTCTTTGCAACCAGCCTGACCTGTATATGCAAAGTTGTCATATAGCTCTCCTTCAAGTATTTTTTCAGACTTACCTGTGCTTTCACATAGGCAGATGAAGACTGCTGTTTTGCAGCAATTCTGGTACATCGAGGTTTGCGTATAGAAATGGATATTGTTGTAAACTAACAACTGTAATATAGTTAATTTCTGTTTTCAAGTAGAAAATCCAATTTCAGTACCATGTACACCCATCCAATAAAAGCTACATCTTAATTTCAAATATTAGCATATCTGGATCTATTTCCTGTAATTTTTTTCAGAAATAAAGCCCATATCTACAAGAAAGAAAACCATGACAAGAGTTAAAACCAGGTAAATTACACAAAGTGCAATTAAATTAAAATTATAAGTGTGTCACGTTCTTTTTACTTTTTCATTCCAGAGTAACTTAGATGTGGTATCTGTTCATCAGATTTACTGACATTATAGTTATTGACATATTATATCATTTGGAACTAGAAAAAGCATAAATCCAGGACATTAAATGTAAGTAACCAGAATTTTAAGTGGAGGTTAAATTAAAATTGCTTTTTTTGTGTTTTCAGTTGTGTTGGAGCTAAAATCAGAAGTCCAAATGTCATATGAATTGAAATGTCAATGCTTCAGTTAATCTCTACTTACAACAGAATAATTGAGTTTGATATTAAGAGATACGAAAGGTTTTAAGTATCATATTTCATATCAATGCGCACTCATTTTTACATTCAAACATACTTTTTACTCTTGTTTATGAATCAGTGGAAATATAGATAATTCACAGAACAGAAATAGAAAAAAGAAACCCAAACAACAAGAACACCTGAATGACAATGGAGATCATCAGTTGTCAACTGATAATTTTATTAGCAATCTCAATTTTTGCTTTGACACATTCACTTATCCCACCGAAATAATTTTATCAAGACTCCACCGAACTTTGAAAAAGCCATTTTCCCTTAAAACTATTCATGAGAACTGGAAGAAACTTAGAACAAAATTATTTTTGTAGTCCTGACTTCATGCATAGGGTTAGATTTAGCAAAGTTTTAATGTCATGAAAGAAAGTCATGAATCTCATTCAGGAAGAACAGTGATGATAATCGGGCTAGACAGGAGCTTTTGCATTTCTGCATTCTTCGTATGAGGTACTTACATCTGTGAACATTCTCTCTGTTATGAAATTTAAAAAATCAAATTATAGTAATGCTATATCAGATAAAACTGAAGCAATTTAGTGCATTAAAACTGCATTAAATTTAGTACATTTGGACATCCAAGACATAAAGATATTTCAAAACCAGTGAAAGTAAAGTTTATGTATTTTGCATTACAAACCATGTTTTCTGTATATTTTATATATAGACAGTATGTCATTTATTTACATATCAAATTATATGCACATGTGTCACATAAAGAAGGATGGCTTTACTCAGCATTTCAAAAGGAGCATTTAAAACTAAAACCTTAGAAAGGGGAGATTCTCTCTACCCTTTACAAAATTATTATTTGACTGTCAGAGTTTCAGGGAAAATCAAAACCTTCTTTCAGTTCCAACCTGTCTATCCAGAACCCTGTGCACAAAGGATTTTCCCCAGATAAATTCACCAATTAGAAAAGGCATGTATTTCATATTTCTCTTTAACGAACCTTCAGCTGACAGAAAAACTGAGGACCTTTCAGCAAATCCAACTGAAATGTTAATTCTTCATTTAAGAACTGTATTTAACAGATAGAGTTATGAAATAATACCTTTTATTAAGGATTTTGTGACAATTTGTGGGTTCTTTAGGTAAACAAGGGATAATTTCTTACTACAAACAAAATTAAAACAACATAAGCACAAGATCTTAAGGCAAATTGGTCTATTAAGAACATTACTAAGAAAAACAAAAGGTTAGTTCTAAAGCGAGCAGTTAATATACATATGTGCCAGCATAGCTGTCCTAGTGTGAGAGGGAAGTGAAGTGAGACAACCTGACATCTGCAGCCGTTTGAGTGGAAAATTTCTCCTCCTCCTCTTGTCTGGAAAGAAAGATAAGAAAATGGACACAAACATGTGAAGTGAAAAACAGTTTTACTGGTGGTGTCCAGTGATCCAAAGAGAAAGAAAATAACAATCTCTTCATATTTATAACTTTCTTAGTGCCCACTCATCATACCATCCAACTAAAGTCCATCTTATTATGGCCCCCAAACATCCCTCAAACAAATCTGTTGGAAGTGGAATTGTCCCTTGTTACCTGTCTCCTTCCAGGCCTTCCTCTGGTAGTCCTGGAAGCCTGACTCTATGCTTTGTCTTACTACCTCTCTTATCCATACAAAAGAAGGCAATCATTTCTCAAACACAGGTCCTTTTTGGCCTTTAATATTCCAAGCTATCCAACTACCTAACTAAAGTGAATCCCCAAAATGTTAAGCATACTCTGTTGGAGCTTGAGGGGTGCTGGGGTCCCTTTTGTGGGTGTCAGGGGGGGGCTTCAGGTCTCGGGGTGGTCTTGGGGAGGGTCCTTGGGGCTTGGGAAGGGGGAGAATGTGTAAGGAGTGCCCACTTGCCTTGTCTGTGTAAAATCCCGTTTTCCTTAAGAAGGGAAGGGAGGCTGGAATCTTGGTGTCTGAACCAGCAAGGCTTTGTCTCTCTGGTCATTCCCTGCATCCCAGACTGGGGCAAGGGGTGCTGGCGGCGAGGCGATGTGGCGGCCGAGGCCAATGCCGGCTCCGAGCAGAGCTGCGGAGCGAAGCAGGGACTTGCTGAGGGTGTTCCCCTCTCCCCGGTCCTGGCAGGTGGCACAGCTCCAGCAGCGGAGAGAGGGCACAGGAACAAAGCCGCGGTGAGGCTGTGGCTGGCCCGGTACCACGTGCAGTGCTGCGCTGAGCGGCAGCCCCCAGCCCAGCAGCAGCGTGGCCAGCAGCAGTGCGCGGCAGTGGCGATTCGTGGTCACCTGCAGGGCGGCGCAGGAGGTGCGGTCCCAGCAGCTCCCGGCTTGCAGGCAGAGACATGCTGCGAATGCCGGTGCCGGACTCCGGCGCAGCTGTGGTCAGTGGCGTGGGCACAGCGGCTGCTTATGGACGGTCCCGCTATCCCAGGGATTTCCCCATCGTGTCCCTGGGACAGCAGCAGGGGTCCCACATTGACACCGTGCTGGCGGGGGCCACGTGGAGGGACGCCACTTTGCCTGTAGTGAAGACCCTGGAAGACAGGCGGAGCCTGGCTCTGCTGGCCAATGAGGAGACGGCTTGGTCAGGAAGAAGACAGCAGGATTCGTGCAAGACCTAGGGGGCTTAAAAAGCTGAGCATGGAGGTCTTCCCTTCTCTTTGGCTTCCTGTCCAGAGGTGGAGCACACAGCCTCTCTCCCCCCAGGTCTCAGACCACATGGTGTGACTCCACCTGTTCCCCTCGGCACCGGAGCGAAGTCCAGTTCGATAGCAAATAGTAATTTCCCAAAGGTGTCCTGGGAAGGGGGTCGCTTTTCACTTCTTTTTGTGTTTTGCAGAAAACCTTGAGGGCTAGGAGCGACACCACCAGAAAGGGAGGGAAAGAGATAGCTTCCCTACCCATTCCCCTTTTTTCTCAGCTAGTCACCTAGCTAGGAAAGCAGTTTCTTTTTTTTTGTTTGTTTTTTGTCCCTTTTTTTTTTGGTTTTCTGTGTGTCAAGGGTTTCTCTGCGTAAAATTTTAGGTTCCCATAAGTTGCCCCTTTTTCCCTAGTTTGAACCTCACGTAATAAACTGTTCCCCTGCTGCTAATTTTCTACAATTTTCCGTCATCTTTATTGTACATGCCCCTTAGACAATAAAAAGTGGGTTCAAAACTGCTACATACTTCTTAAGGCCTCACTCTTGACAATTTTCAATTTTCCAGCACCTTATATACTATTTCTTAAGGATTATTTTTATTTTAAGGATTATTATATAATAAATATATAATAAGGATTAATATATAAGATATATTATTATTATTTTAAGGATTTGTGTAGTTTTTGTGTGACTTAGTCAAAATAATTGGGGATTAGTTGAACGGGAGCTTATGCTTTCTTGATAGATGGCTAGCAGGGTCAAAAAAGTGTATCGCAGTTACTGTTTTTTGGCAACATGTTTGTTAAACCAGGCATCCTCCAGGCTTTCAAGCACCGTCACCAATGCTTATGGATAGGCAACCATGTGGTCCTCGGCCATGTGCTTCCTCATGGATTCAGCCTGCTCGGCTGGAGGTCATGTGCTCTGTGGACAGGCCTAGTCATAGCTAGTCATAGCATGTGCTTTGCAGGCTTCTGGCTCTGCCATACACACACATGCGCGCGCGCGCACACACACACAAACAAACATATACACACCATCAGCTGGTTTGTTCTGATGCAAATGGGCTACTAGATTATGGGTTGGACTTGATGACCTTTCAGGTCTCTTCCAACCTTGCTAATACTGTGATACTGTGAAATGATTAATGAAACGAGATTCAAATCCAGGATTTCAAAAAAGAGGAGCAAGAGATAGACAATTTGATACCACCAACCACTAATTCCATAAAAAAAGAGATCACTTTAACAGATGTAGACCAATTTTGCATCACTGTGTTCTAAGTTACAGCACAGGATGACTCAGATAAGGAAGCAAGTTATTAGAAAAATTGAAAGCATTTGATACATGTGTTCAGTTGTCCGCAAAGATAGCACTCGCTAGAAACATCCATATTTGTTGTGTTTATTTAATATTTTTAATGTTGTGCTTACCAGCTGATCGTGTAAAATATCTTCAAAAGTTTTAAATTATTTGGAATTTTTACTTCACATTTACTCTTTTTGGATCCTGAGCAACAAGCTTAGGCCAAGAACTTCTCCCATTTGTTATAAAAACACCATTCCTATCTGCTAAGCAAGTAAAGGTCTCCAATTCTGGTTTTCTATTTAGATTAGATATTATGAAGAAATTCTTTACTGTGGGAGTGCTGAAGCCCTGGAACAGATTACCCAGAGATGTTGTGGATATCCTGTCCCTAGAAGTGTTCAAGGTTGGGCTGGATGGGTCTTTGAGCGACCTGGTATGGTGAAAGGTATCCATACTCTTAGCAAGAGGTTTGAAACTAGATGATCTTTAAGGTCCGTTCTAATGCAAACCATTCCATGAATCTATATATTATTGATGACAGCAATCTATTGTATCTATGCATCATAAGAAGCAGGGTATAGTTAAGTATCTTCTTATTGCTCTAATTGTTACAGTTATAAACTATGTCCAATAAAGAAGTAAGTATCATAAAATATTTTAAAGTGGTTTTAGTGGCTTGTGAAAATCAGTATGACATAGGCAATCTAAAAGCTCCAGTTATTTTCATTTTTAAAATATGACTGCCTAGAGATGCATGGTACTCTGCCAACAGTAATTCAACAAAATTCAAAAGACTTGGCAACTCAAAATAGTGCTAGCGCCCAAGTTGCTTGTTAAAAAGGCATTTGTTAAACTACATTCTCATGCTTGTCTCCTGCTTCCTTGGTTCTGCTTGGAAGATCTTCTTCTGCCTTAAGATGATCCCACAACAGGCATGATCAGGATATTTTTGCTCTGCTCCTGCTTGTACATACTCCTGAGTGATCCCCATGACTGGTCCTTCAAGTTTTCATTTGACAAAATATCCTTGCTATATAAGGTTGTAATTTTGGCCTTAATAGATACTTCTTAGTTAAATCCATTATGTTTATGATGATTTGTTTTATTTTTTAGTGTGATCCATGTGACATCAGTCAAAAATGCAGGTTTCCAAATATACATTTGTCAGAGTAACTTTATATTTCCATTTCAAAAAATTTTTGACAGCTTGACAAAGAACATTTTTGCCTTACTTTACTAATGGACTGAGGTAAAAGTCTCTTTTCTAAGGAACAAGCTTATTATTGTGGGAGTGGTTAGGGATAGGAGAGTTCAGATTAACTAGGGATCACAACCAGTTGAAAGACCATGATACTGATACAGGCAATTGTTTGATCATCAAATTAATTTTACTAATTACTATATTTTTAATTTATATTATTATTTGAAATTTGCTCTCATGAGAGTACTCCCTACAGAAAGAAATGAAATTTCTTATTCTTATTTGTATACTTGGTGTATACAAAGAATATACAGCAATCACACATTGTCTTAAGCATTTGGCATAATTTTAATAGAACTCAAGTACGTCATCAAATACATTAATTAATATCTGCTTTATAAAACAGGGATATAGAGCAATCTTGTATTTTTTAGTGTCAGCATACATATTTCTGCTGAGAAGAAATCTATTTGAAGGAAATGCATGCTCTAAGCAGAACCTTATTCTTATATACTATGATCCATTACAAGATATTTCCTGAAACTTTAAAACTGTATTTGCCCATCTATAACTTCTAAATCTACAATGCCCATTCCTGACAATATCAGTAATCTGAGTTACAAAAGAAACCCAAATCTGTAATTTAAACCTCTGGGTGTCAAATTGTATAACTACAAGAGCTATCTCTACATATGATTATTTTTATCTTAAATAAATCTGAAGGGTATGTATACTGCTATATCAAATATATGTTTCATTAATAAAAGAGATATCTTAAATGTATCATCTCCATTTTAATATGATATCTTCTCTAAAATGACATTGTGGCCCTCATTATAGATATAACTATAACAATGCTGTTGATGGATTTTAATAGGGCCAATATGTCTGTTGCAAATGTTAAAAATTCATGGTCTTTCATATCTAGCTATGGCTCTTCATGATAAAAAAGAATCAAGGATTACCTATTAGGGGAGTTACTGTACTTTTAAAAAATTATATTATTGCAGTACTACGCCATATATAACCAGTCAACATGAGTTATTATCACCATGAACTCATCAGACACATTTTTCATTAAATAATTCCAAATACATATAAACAAAACATTGAAAATGAAAAGGCATACAAAAGGTAGTTTGTTTCTTTCAATTTCTTTTTTTTTTTTTTTTTTTTTTTTTTTTACCTACATTGTGTTAACATTAGAAGGATTTTTCATATTGGTCTTACATCAAAACAATATTTTGACAACTTGTTTCACGCATTTCCTCATTGGTCCTCCAACACTTTTCCCCTCCCTTGAAGAAACACAGTAGTTTCTATTGTATTAAATGAAAGCATATATTTGGGTGAATACTTTGAAAGTGAAGGAATATCTCCCTTCTCTAAGTAACTGTACCTTTGAAACTCGTGTCAGCTTCCTACCTACTTTAGAAATATATTTTTTCATCAGAGAGAGTATTACATAAAGACAACATATTTGTCATTCCACAGAACTAATAATCTTCCTGTACTCGTTGTTACCATATTAGCAACCTTGAAAATAGCGAACCTTACCTTTCATGACCTAAATCAGGTAAGAATAAGGGAGTTCTTCCCTGTGCAACACTTCTAGATTATTTTTCTAAAACAGATGCTTCTAAGTTTTCTAGCTCAAACCACCTCTAACATATGGAGAAACAAAGAAAAACTATAACAAATTTTTGCGGATAAAACGTATTTAAACTGTTTATCTGGTTGTCTATCCTTTTTCAAACTAAACTAAAATTTTCATATTTTTGTTTTGGGAACTGTCCAGAACATGAAGGTGACGTTTTTGAGCTATTGAATAACAGCAAAAGAGACTCCTGATATTGAAAAACTCATTATTATTATTATTGTTGTTGTTAACATAATTATTATAATATGAGAAATTTTAAAAGCACAAGCAAAATGGAGCAGATAAAGCCTCTCTTTTATCTAAATATTAGCCTTTGCTACAACAAAACATAAAATATGTCAGGTTATTGCCCTTTTTCAAAAGGGTCTAAAAATTATTTGTCTAAAAATCAATTCATTCACCACAAATGGCAAATATTAGAAATAGCTTATTTGTAAAGAATTTTGAATGATAGAATGACCTTTCTTCTGAACTGTTCTGAAAAAAAAAAAAAAAAAAAAAAAAAAAAAAAAACTTGAAAAGCTTAAGACTATAAAGTATTTGGGAGGTAGAAGTAGTAGCATGAGTGGAAAAAGAAAAGATTTTAATAAATTTTGGCTAACAAATATCACAGCTCTTATCAGTTCTGACTATACTTTATCCCAACTTTTTATCAGACTGAGGTTCAACAATTTTTTATAAATTTTAAAGTGAGTTTTGAATTTTGCCCACTATTTCTAGATGGTTTTGTATGACAGAACCCTCATAGAAGAAACCCCAAAATAAGAATGAAGCAAAATCACGCAGAAAAAAAAGGAATGTTGTACTAGACCACAGGGGGTTTTGGCAGTTGATTTTAATTGAAATGGTAAATTTGGAAATTTATTATTGTACTTTTTGACAGCAGTGAGCATCATTAGAACAATTCACAATGTTCAAACTGTTAGTTTCAGAAAATAATTGCTCAAGAAAGCTCAGTTTGACAACACATGCCATGTGGTGTTTTTCGACAAAGCTTGTTCTTCACAGAACTTAAAAGGGAGGAAAATTGTCAGATAACTCAGAACAATTTTCTGAAGCTCACAGATAACAGGATTATCTTAATATGTATATTTAATAAGAAGTAAGCACCATGACTTTTCTGAGGTATGTTCTATTTCTGCAATAAATGTTCTTTTTAGGAGACATGCGGTACTTAC
>VXBA01003430.1:24099-42046 GCA_013399895.1 Serilophus lunatus | reverse complement strand
ATGAAAATCTTGCCCATGGGCAAGTCTAAATGTGTTTACATCAATTGAAACCTGAACTTCAAACATGTGCTTTCTATATTATACAATTTTTTACATTTTAACTTAGGATGCACAAATTCATTTACATTTATGCTTCTGTTTAATATGATTCTGAGCTCTGTACCTCAATGCTAAAGAGACATGACTTGGTAAGGAATTGACTATATTGCAATGTCTGTTTTTGGAAATTTACTTTATCTATCTATACTCTCACTCATAGCATTTTCTTTTAAAAACAGCAATCTAAAAGCAAATACAAACATAGACAATAGAATAAACCATATGTAAAGTTTTACACATGAAAGTTTTCCAGAGGTTTAAGTGGAAATAGGCCAGATTTATAAAAAGCATTATTAACTATCAACAACAGTGAATAATTTAAAAGTAAATAATGGAGGACATTCAACATAATACAATGCTCTATGATAGCAATTCTCCTGTTTCTAGAGTTGCAAAGCCACATTTTTCAAAGTAAGAAAACAAAGTAAGATCCCTCACAGACTGAGAAAACAATTCAAAATTACAAAATGGATTGCAGTGCCTTCCTGGGGCTTCATTCATATTTTATGATTCCCTTGCTGTCTTAGTTACTTTCTTTTCTTGTTGAATGACACCGTAGTCAGTATGTTAAAGAAAAAAATCATGCATGAGAACATATGCTGTGTACATGAATCAAACCTCTGTAAAGCCTCACACCCTGCCCCACATCCCACATACCATAGCTCCTTGCCATCCCTGTCCCGTATGACTGTGGCAGGGGGAACAATGGCCTATGGAGACAGCTGTACTTACAGAGGACAGCCATAGTGTCCAAAGGGCAGTCATGGAAGTTGTTTTGAGAAGATGCCAAGACAGGGGAGCATCATTGGGCAGCATGGCACCTTACCAATAAGCAATAATATATGTAGTCAGTGCACATGCATTTTTAAGGTAATGTAAAGTAGAACATTTACCTTGAAGACTTTTACATGTGTACACTAGACTTTGGACAGGAGTAAAAAGGATCTTACTTGTTAAAATTAATGATTTTTTTTTTCCTATGGATTAAGCAAATACAGTTAGCACTTGAGTCATATGTGAGTCGGAACACATATTGTTGGCATTTTCTTGAAATACTTGATATTTTTGTTAAAAAAGAATCTGCCCCTAGTAATGTGTCAAGTGTTTTGAAATGTACCTCATTCGTACTACAGATCTTCAGAAGTGCAAAAAAGTATTACAAAGCAACACTGCCTTCCCTCTGGTTCTGCCTTAAAATTCAACTCATATCATACCTGCAAAAAACGGTAGTAAATGCTCCATTGATTTAACAAGAATATGTTTAATAACCTACCCATTTGTCTTGTATATTTACTATATTAAGCTCTCTGTGCTATTTTGTCATTTGTTGTCCACAAATTTTTTCTATACACATTTCCTAGCACACTGGAATCCTCATTCTTAGAGTCCTGACAAGGATTTTTTAGGATTACCATAGATCAAGTAATGATCAGAAAGTAATTTATTAAAATTAATAATTTAAACAAGGCATACAGCAGTATACAGCTGCTGTATTCTCCAGAGTTTAAATTTCAAGTATTACCCTCATCCACAAAAGGACCTAGTTCCCTATTTTATAAAAAAGTGTTCTGAATCTTTGTCTTTAATAGTTTTTATTAATAGATTTATGTTTTTTTCTCTTGATCAATACCAAACACTGTGCACATAAATATTTATCGTCCTAGATGCAAATTTGTGCATTTGTAATTATATTTGTTTCTTGTAAGAGTCATTTATGAAGATGTTGTAGAAACTCCTTCCTCCGGATGTATAATGTTCCTCCAGCTATATATGTTCCCTTCCAATATCTTAGATTAAGTCCATAAAGTCTGCCTGCAAAAATATGTAGGTAGACAAACAAATTATGGAATACCAGTGAGACACTCCCTGCTCACTTCATATGCACATGTATGTGCGTATATGAGCAAAAAATTAAACAACCCAATAAAATAATAAATATAAAAAATAATTTAAATATTTTGGATATTGTTTTATTCAGTTAAGCCTTAAAATTTTTGAACATTCAGACATTTGGTAGAGTTGCATAGTCTTACTGAAAATAAAGGTACCACCACATATTTTGCTCTTTTCCATAATAGTAGCTGTTATTTAGTTCTTCAGATCAAAATGAACTTTTCAAAATAAATGTTACATGTGGGAGAGATATGGAGAGAAGGGAAGTTTCTAAAACCTCATTGATAATCACTGATGATCAATTGGGCAAAGAAAGAAAAGAGAAAGAAAGGAAATGGTACAGCTAAAGACATCCTCCCTTACAAATTCCAACACAGTGTCAGTGTTTCTAGATATGACAGTACAAATTACCTGTAATATGCAGATTCAGAACTGCAATTTGGCATTAGGTGAAGACATTGAGTTTTATTCCCTCCATTAAACTTAGACTGTTCTGAATAAAGTACCAGGACCTTTTAAAAAAGGAACCTAGATACCATAAGAATGCCATACGCCACCCAGCAGTAAAAGATCACTGGAAAAAACAAACGCACCACTTTTAAAAGTCTTTGCAGTGTTGGAGATCTGAGAAATACCATGCCCAGAATTCACAATGTCTTGTTACTTAAATTGCATTTTTTAAAATATCACTTTTCATTGCATAGAAATTACGACACATTTTTGTCTCTTATCTCTTTAGGAGGAAAAAAAACCCAACAAAACACCCAAGCAAAAAAAAATCACCTCTAGCTCCTGTGAAGAAATAAATGGAAGCTTCTCTACAGGAGGCCAAAATACCCTGATCAAGATCTATTTCTAAAAATTGTGTCACTTGATGTCAGATCAGTAATAGAATTCTTCTAAACTTATTTTTTCTTCTTTTTTTCTCATATAATTTTCACAGTTTGAGTTAAAAGAGTTTAATAAATCTAAGGTACAAAAAGGCTTATAATGAACCTGTCAACGGGCTTGCTAGTAATTCGCCTGAAAGGATATTATTTCCCGAGGATGTGATTGTCTTCATATAATTCTTCCTGAGATGTTCAATGCAGAACCCTGGAAATAGATGTTGACAATTTTAAATAACATTCACTAGTAGTTACTATCCTAATTTGCTGGCTGAAATGCCTCAGAGTAAATATCACATATAAATCAACTTCACCTTGCAAAGAAAAGTGATCTGAATTATTGATAGGTTGTGGGTTTTTTTCCCTCTGAAAAAAAATCCTTTCTTCTGAAATGGTCAAACCTAGCAATGTATAAATGTATCTATCTAATTTGTTAGCATGGTTTTAAGACACTTTAACTACTACTGTTCAAGTTAACGATATTAGTGTTTTACTTTTTTTTATCGGATTATAAAACAGGACAGTAGCACTGGTACAAGAGCTGAGTTGAACAAATACTGTATTCCACAATTCATTTTACATAGGTAGGTTCTCAGCTGGTGTATGAATCATTCTTCTACACTGTGTCTTTCAGTTCAGTACTTTCTTTACTTATTCAGCACACTTTGTTCAGTTTCTGGGAGTGAGTATGGCTAGTGCCTCTCTCCCTAATGTCCTCTGTAGGGAGTAGGATGATGGGGAGATGATCTGCTTTAGTGTGGCAGTCTTCACATTTTGAAAATCCTAGATTATACTCAGAAAGAAAAAGAGCATGGCTGCTTGCCCTTGAGAGCATAGCAAGAGAGATCCCTCTGTTTTTTTCTTGTTTCGAAAAGAATAAAATACTTTTTTTTCCTTAGTACTTATCTCTACCAGACAAGCTGCATGCAGAGCCTGTTCTAGCTGCCTGGACCTGCTTGTTTCTGAACATAATGTGACACTTTGTACATGTTCTGTTTCCTTAAGCATTTCTTGGAACTAGGTCTAGCAGTCATTCTAGGATCTTTTATCCATCTTTTCAAAAACAGTCAAATCAGATCCATAAAATGCAGGCCCATATAACCAAAAGTAAAAACTTCACATCTTCAGTAATGCAGTTAACATGTTTCCCTTTTAAACTCTATGACTACTATCAATGCATTACTTAAAAACATAATTTTTATAAGTCATAATGTGATTTGCCTACCAGTCCTTGCACATTAACTTACTTTACTCCTTACAAGTTTGGAATGTGGTGTTTCTCTCACCATGTACCAATAAATGTTGAAGAAGTAATTTCTTCACAGATGGAGTGGAACTTAATTTATATATTTAACCCATACAATGGAGCAAGCAGATCTAGTCCATTCTTGAATGTCTACAGTATAACATAGCTTCAAGTGAGTCCTCAGCAGTTCTCTAACAGTTCTCTAAGTTTTCTTGATTTCATGAAGAGATATTTTGTGAAATATTTTTGATGGCTTAACATACTTTTTTGAAATCATTACTACTGAGAAAGGATTGCTTCATTTTCTGTTCAGTTCAAAACAATCCAAAAGTTATAGTGTAACTACCCCTGTTTATTACTAATGTACCTGAGATTTCTTGTAGTGTCTTATGTGGAATAGCAAAATTTTAGATTATGACTAATAATACCCTAGGAAAAACAACAACAACCACCACCACAACAACAAAATCTTATATCAGAAATAAAAACAAGATGGTTGATCTGATCTAGAGCCAGTTAATATTTTGAGAACACTTTTCCTTCATCTCCTTATTCCTAAACTTATATAAAGAATCATAGAAATGGATAATATACTGATTTCTGCAACTATATTTACTCTGATATTCCTATACTAGTATATTAGTTTTCCATGTTGCTTGCCAGAGTCTTGGAAAGCTATCCAGTATTAATTATAATGTATCTGTCCTGACACAGTGAAATGTTTCTAAAGGATATACACTGCTTACTTTTGTCACTGTAATATCAAAAGTTTGTCAACCAGCAATACAAAATGTACAAATCTGTCTAGACACTAATGATTGAACCTCTGGCAAGGTTTTATTCTTTCATTACAGGAGTCTTGACAGATCTCTCAATTCAGACAAAATATCAGACACTACTCCTGAATGCTGAACCAATTCTGTTGAGATCAGAACTTGCCTGAGACTATTTGGAAAAATATTTATAACTTCTAGTGCTTTCAGAAAATAAATTATTGTACGGGACAATGTAGGTAGGTCTTTTCAAAAATAGTTTAGTATTTTTTTATTTATTAGAAGATAAATAATAGCAAAAGATTATTTCTCAGACACTTCTTGCAAAATAAAATCACATGACTACAAATATGACTGAAATCTAAGGGCCTTGATGTAATCTTTCAACTGAGATTTTTTTTCTCTTGGGCTGCAAGATTTTTAAAGAAAAAATGAAACAGTAGGAAAAAAGGCCTTAAAATGTACTGCGAACAAATCCACTTCTCTGGGCAAAATAATTTCTCAAGTAACTATACCACTCACTACATTATCACCTAGTGTTTCTTTTAATATCAAGAAATTATCCTTGAATACAACTTTATAGGTCTATTAACTAAATGGTCGATTTCTTTGTTCTCTAGAACAAAAGAAATTATTTTTTTCTCTCTTCCCTTCCTCCCCCCTCCGTCATCTTATGAAGCCAATGAAATGTAGCCATTCTTGTCTTCCTTGCTCTATTGTTGCTTTTGCTATATATCTGCTGAGCATAAGGGCCTAACAGTCACTTCTGCACACAGATCTTTTTGTTAATTATGGTTTCTACTGAGGTAATATTACTGTTTTGTTTTCCTGATTCAAATGAAAACTACTGGAAAGTCTGTCTCACATATAATTTCTATTAAAATGAACAATTAAACCAATATCAAGCCACCTGTATGGGCCTGTGTGCTTAAGTCCACTTCCAGAGAGTGGTAGTGCTATAGCTGGCTTCTATTTTTGGGGAGCCATGCTATTATTGCTGAGAGCTACTATCACAATCTCTTTATTATTTAATAAAGAATAGTTGAATAGGTTTCAGCTGACTAGTTTACCAAAGTACTAGTTATGAATGCTTGAAATGATAACACAGAAAAGTGGGGGTTTTTTTAGTTATATAAATAACTGTGGTGGTTTGAGGAGGGCTGGGATCTCTGGGGGTGGTCAAAGGGGGCTTTGGGTCCTGTCAGGGGTCCTTGGCTTTGTGGGGGGAGGGAGTGTAAGAAGAGCCCGCTCACCTGTTTGTGAAATTCAGTTTTCCTTGGAAAAGCTTGGGAGAGGCGAGGCTGAGATTGGGGCAGCCGTCTCCCAGACAGAGCAGGAGGGTCGCCCCAGCTATCCCCTGGGGCTCTCCCCCGACCGGGCCAAGACTGGGGTGGTGGGAGCTGCAGTGGCGGCAGCTCCTCGTCGCCCCCCGGGCCCCTGGGAGCGCAGGCCACCGGTGTGTGGCCTGGGGCCATCTCGGGCTGGGGCGGCGGTGGCTCCTTGTCCTCCCCGCTCCCACAGGCCCCTGGGAGCACGGGCTGACTGTGATCCTGGTGGGGGCACCCCGGGGCGGCCCGGGACCATCTCGGGCTGCGTGGTGGCCCCTCAGTCCTGGCACAGGCGGAGCGGACGGCGGCTGGGCAGCGCAGTGCGTGCGGTCCCGATGACTCCCAGCTCGCAGGCAAATACACGCTGTGAGTGCCGGCACAGCGGCCCCGGCGCCAACCCCAGCTGGGAACCTGAGCATGGCGGCTGCTGTTGGACAATGGTGGGGGCAGCCCTGGCACTGTATTGACGCCGGGGCATCCCCGAAATGCTGCGGCTATGGAAACAAAGATGGCACGTGGACCCTGAGCACGTGATTCCTTGGCGGGAAAATGCCAGAAATTAGATGGGGCTCAGCCACACTGACCAATGGAGAGATGGTTTGGCCCAGAAGAAGGCAACGAGATCCACACGAGAACTAGAGGGTTTAAAAAGCCAAGGACAACAGCCTTCCCTGTCTTCTTCAGCTGCTGGTCCAGGGGGGAAACACACAGCTTCTATCCTCCTCCCTCCCAGGCCTCGCGGCATGACTCCATATATTTCTCTCATGAAAGCAAGTAGCCACTTTGGAGAGGTGGTGGGAGGGGGTGTTTTTCACTTCTTGTTGTGTTTTTCAGAAAACTTCAAGGGCCGAGGAGTGACTCCAGCAGACAAGGAGGGAGAGAGGCGGCTTCTCTACCCCTTCACCTGTTTTCTCAGCGAGTCATCTAGCTGGGAGAGCAGTTCCCTTTCTGTTTTTGTCCAATTTTTTTCCCTCTTGTGTTTTTCTTCTCTGCATGTCAAGTGTTTCTCTGTGTAATTTTGGAGCCCCTACGGGTTATCCCTTCTTCCCTATTTTAAACCCCTTGTAATAAACTGTTCACCTGCTGCCAATTTTGTTCAGTTTTCCATCACCTTTATTGAACACGTCCCTGAGATGATAAAAGTGCTTTAAACCACCACAATAACGTTTGTTTCTCTTTTTTTACATTATTGCATATCGTTGTAAATAAATAAATACATTATTTGCAACACTCAACTTTTCAAGTTATCAAAGGCAAGTGGAATTTTTTAGACTCCAACATAAATGTTTAATTTCAAAGACCAAAGAACCAACCTGTATCTCATCCATCAGCAAAAGATTAAAATTCTGACAGTCCATAGTTGTTATAAACCATTCAGAATACAAATAAATATCTTCCAATTAATTTTGAAAACCAGGATCTTGGAAATATTTTCAGATTGTATATTCTTCTTTCCTCATGACAGCTGTTTCAAAATATTTTTTGTCCCAAAAAACCCAAAAAGCTAATTGATTGGATCACAGTTTATTTGTCTAGATTTTCAGACCTAATAATTTCAATTTTGAGGCATGTGGAATTGTTGATTCTCCAGCGTTAGCTAGTGTGATTTAGAAAGTATTGGAAAGATCTGCAAAGCTGTTCACACAACCAAATTGACAGATTACTTGTACAAATATTGAAATACTGTAATTCCTTATTCACAGGCAGGTTAAATGAACACCAAATAGATCACTATCACAACTTAGCCCAATGAAGAATGTGCATTTTACCCCACAGAACATAGAATTTTAATCAATAGTTCTTCAGTAGCATAAGAATATAAAGAATATGAACGGGTTTCCATGCATGCTATGGAATATCTGCTTCACTCTAATAGAAAAGCTCTCCCCAGAAGGATTTCTTCTGCAAGACACTATTTTCTAATTGTCACAGTGATTTGAATTATAAGCTGATTGGTATCATGAATGATAAAGCAAATAAGAAAAATGTGTCCTGGAATTAAGTGTGCATCCCTTCTGTTCCATTTCTGCCTTCCACCTAAAGTCTTGTCTTTCATTGTCATCCACCAAAACTCACACCCTGTCTGCCCATATTCCTACTCAAGCCTGTCTCCATTTCAACTCTTCCTCTTTGTAACATGAGAAGCACCAAGAACCAAGAACAGCAGCAGCAGAACTGCACAATCTGGAAATAATCATATCCTCAGTGTGCCAATATCAGAACTAAAATTCTCACACAATATTTCTTACCTTTACCACGTACATGATTGTTTTGAAAACAGGAATATAGAGGTATGTCATGACATCATGGAAGCAGTGCATATTGAAGTGATTAATGATAGCATGGATTCTTAAGCATTTATTTTTCAAAGTATGAACTGAACATTTTAACTTTAAAACTGGGAGTGGTTAAAGTACCGTTGCTGATCAGGCATTATGCAAGTTGTAGAAGTGTAGATGTACAGGTTGTAATCAAAACTCCTGAATAAAAATTACCACTGTCTCTTTCTCTGAAGAAGAGTGATAATGTCACTTGAGACAAAGGGTTAACCATGCCTTGGGCAGATAAGATAGCGAAGGCCTTCATCATTTTTTCTGTGGCAAACCCCCTGGAGCAAAAATACAAATTAAGGTCCAATGAGACATGCTTTGTTTAAACAAACACAAATGAGACCTCTGCATCAACCATGAATCTAGAAAAAAAATACATTCACACAGAAAAGATTTATGCAAGACCAAGCTGTTGTGAATTTTTAACATCTAATTTCCAATATTTTCTTTGTATTTCTGATACAATCTGACTGCACACAGACAAGAAAAAAATGGAAGATACCTGTTAATGTCATATTTCGCCACAAGTGTCTTGCTTTTAAACTGTATTTGGCCAAAGAGAGAGAAGAATCATTTTCTTCAAGGAAGATATATCAGGCCTCAATCCAACATCATTAGAATGTTGAAGCTGCTGTCACTCCATATCCTCAGATCCAAGTAGTAATATTGTTGAAGGTATAATCCCATCAGGCATGCATGCACAAAGCACGTGTATATACTACAAATATGTCTTGTTTGTGACAAAAGTAAAACAGGTCCATAGCCCATATTCTTAGAAGAAAATTTAACATGCCAAATCCAACAATCTGAGAGAGGTGAGGCTGCTGCAGGTCTACATCTTCAGGTTCATCTAACAGCAAGGCTGAAGATGTATTTCCAGTAGACACACACATAGAGAGCGCACACACACAGAGCACACATGTTGTATCACAAATAGTCATAGCCAGCCACATAGATCACAGAGAGATGCTCACAGCAAAAGTCTCATTCTCCTCTCTGTCTGAACAGGAAGAAAGTTCACTGGTGGGAATCCATCTATATGTATATATACAAGGAGGGTCACTTCGTCTGCTGGACCTTCTCAGTCTCTCGAGGTCTTTGGCCTTGGACCCCAGTCTTCCCGGCTGTGCTGGCCCCAGGGCATGCAAAATCTCACTGTGCTTGCTCATATGGACTGTTGTGCACACACACACACATTCACCTAGACCTGTCAGGGACTCCCCTTATCCCACACTTAGGCCTCCTCTGCTCTCAGCCTTAGAGACACACAGGTACTCTTACATACACAGAGATGAGCTTTTATGCTACCTAAAACATTGTACATGCAAATATTTCTTCAAGTAGCTGGGAACCTGAAAATAATACTTTTGGATGGTTGGTCACTTTTTTTTTGGAGTGAAGCACCAAAGAGGACTCCTGGGAAAACAGAGAAAGCATAAGATTAAAGAAGTGGGAAACAGAAATAAAGTGTTGTTAAAAATACAGAAGATTAGAAAAAGAGAAAAATATCACAGCTTCTACTTAAAATAATATATGCACAAAGCATTTGCATGTGAGAATATTTTATGCAAATCTGAGCCAGTTGTTATGTTCTTGACAGGTTTTTAATGTGAGATTAGTTTAATAGCAGTTCTTTGTATTGTTGCATTATTTTTGCTATTTGTTCAGTTCCATATAAACTTGTCAGTTCCACTTTTCAATATTTATGATTTTTAATTAGGTCATAGGATTAATTGCTTTATTTCAATAATGCATTTCCCTTTGAGTTTTCAATAAAAAGATAATAACTCAACTTGTAAGAGTCAAACCATACCCAATTATGCAACACAAACTTTAGACCAAATTCTTCTCAAAATCAGGAGAATTTTTACTTAGTCATTTCTGTTCTTTATCACTCTTGATTATTTAGGCTACTAAATACCAGAGTTCATGTGATGAAAATGTCCAAAGCATGCTGAAACATTCAGAAGAGACTTCTTCCAAGGACTCTTCATCCTCAGAGTGGATATTACACCTCAAGATTTGTTGTTCCTCATGTCCAGGTAAGAAAGCCTATCAAATTATAATTGTTTGGGATCATGTCTGATAGGTTGGGGTTTTTTGTTTTTCAATATTTAATGTGAATTGTTGAATAATTTCAGAGAAAAATACTAAAGGAAATTAGAAGATATTTTTTTTTTAGAGGGATAAAAAAGTCTATTGATATTTGTTCAAGTTAAAAATCACAAACTTAGTAAACATAAAAAAGGACTGTGGAAGTTATAAACTTGTATTTTCTTAGTCTTGGGCCTTCTTACTCAGAGACTGGGTTTGTTTTCTATTTAATGTCATTGTGAGCTAGTGCTACAGTTTATCGTGGATCCAGGATGCTGACCTGAGAGTAGACATCCATCTTTCCTGTGTTGGTGAGGACAACTCTGAGGGCTAAAGCAGAGCAAATACAGTATTACAGAGGAAAGATGTAGAGAAATATGAAGTAAGTTTGGATGTGGGTATGAATTTGAAGGGTGAGGCAAGGTAGTGTTTCACGGGGACTTAATCTAGCAATATCTGTAGAACATGCTTTCTCTAGCTCAGGGAATTCCTGAAGGGCTGACTGAAAGAAACACTGAAAATAAGAAGGATCACTTTAATAAGCTCTTTTGTTGTACTCTATATAATATAAATATACAGTACTGACTACTCTTCAACTACAGCAGTGAGTTAAGGATAAGCTGGGTAGAGCTTCATTAGGGTCATCCTGATCTGGCCAATGGTTGTCCCTGTGACTCAGACCTGTGGCCCTGGGCTTGACTGGTTGGAGAGGCCAAGAGAAGGACATTTTCCTCTCACATATGGTCGCCTAGTAACATTCTGCAGCACTCAGGACAAAATAGGATCATACTTGAAGAGATAGGGAAGACGCTTTTGTGTCCAGCAAAGTACGATTCTGTCCAGAAAATGCCCTACTACAAATTCTGCTTGTCTTCTGATGAAACCTACTAGTAAAGCATTACTTTTGGTAACGCACTGTTCTTCTCGTCTCCATACAAACTAAACACTTGTTATCGAGGATTTTATTAGGCCAAGTAGCAAGTCTGCATGGAGCCAGAGACTATAGCATAGCTAGTAACCTGTTAAGTATCGATGCAATATTACAAAGTCAAAACTGTTTTGTCAATAAGAGCTTTTATAAAAAAGCCTAGGAAATGGCATACAAATTGTTCATGTTGTAGCATTCCACCCTCAGAGGGTAAGAAGCTGCTTTGTGTTCTTAATTCAGATGCTTAGTATATGCAAGTTGATTCGGTCTTAATTATATGATTACAGTGATCTGTTCCCCTGTGTTCAGTTCTGTGCCCTGGCAGGATGATTGTTAGTTAGTGAACAGCTGTTCAATATATTGTCTCAGTCTTGTGCGTTATGTTGTTCTATACTGTGTTTATTGCACAGTTTTCAACCCCTTTTTGAACTCAGAATTATTTATTTACTTCCAGGTTTTTGTGTGAAACTAATAATTGCACTGTATTTAGTATGCTTCACACGTATGAAGCATTTTCACACTATCCCTGTGATATGGCGGATTAGCATCTATTACCCCATTGCCACAGATGGGGACAAATAATTTAAAATAAAAATGTCCTTGTTCCTGGAGACCTGTGTGAGACACTGCACATGGTTTTCTAAAGTATTCTACCTTTTGATTATACTTTATGCCCTCAAAGCATAACCCCACTGACTTGTCCACCTGTCAGACATGCTACTACTGATCCCTTCAGTAGATTAACTTCTACAGGAGCTATATGGCCAATAGCTTGCTATCCTTTGCTCACAGGTCCCTCGAATAAGGAATCCATCCACGGTATTCTCCCTACCATCTCCTGTCTCACTCTTGTCTGATGTCAGGAAGAAGTATCTTGGGAAAAGTTATTCAAACAACATTATTACGCTATTTGCATACATGAATAAATTCTTCCTGCTTGGGGCATGACTTGCTCTCTGCTGAGTTAAGATGGGGGAGGAAAGGAGCACGGTCAAGATCACAAAGGTGCCAAGGGTTGAAACAATTAAAAACAGACAAAAATTTTGGAGAAAGGAGACAAAGATATCAGAGAGTAAAGAAAGAGCAAGGAGAGAATCTTTGATAGCTACTTAGAAGTATTTTAACAGTACTTATGTGAAGGAAAACAACAATAGCAATGGAATTTTGAGGATATGCAAATCATCTAAAAATACATATTTTGCTTTGCTACATAAGATTTAGCAAACTTCAAACATATAAACCTTTATAGTTAGATATTAACTGTTGTTAAATGCTGACAATATGGCCTGCACTTGGGTTAAGCTCCTAAAGTCACTGACTGTTAAAATAACATTCTAATTGTAATAATTACAGTGTTGGTAGAATATTACTGGCAATTCAAGTTTACCATGTGAACAATTTGTTTAGATCTATTTCATTTTTTGAAGGATCAGTGCCATAAACAGGCATTCTGACTCAAGAAAAAATTCAAACAACTTTTGCTATCATAAATATTGTGCAAGTTTGCAAAGATGCCAAAACATTTTATGGGTTTTATAGGATGTATTAAACTGGTTCTGTTGTCTGGAAGTTTTTTTTTTCTAGTAGTTCCTTACAGAGCAGAAAAAGTTTTAAATTTAGATATTCTGGTCTCCACTGTGTGCATCACAGGTTTACCACTTTGTGCACCACTTACACATGTGCTGGTTGCAAAAAAACTGTCAAAAGACAACAATGGAGTTTTATTCACCCTTCTCACAAGTCTATATGACTACAGAAAGTGTATCCCACGATGAAACAGACCGAATATATTTGATGTGACAGTATGGTCCCGTATTCTTTCTCTCAATATACCCCGTAGTCATATAGCTCTGTGTTTTCCACCTGTCAAGAGAAAACATTTTAGTGGAACCATATGCATATCAAATGTCAAGCACACATGGCAACATCAGAGTCTCAGCGCAATCCTGACACTAGCAAACTAAAGAAGCATAACATTGCTTGATTCATGTCAGGCATTGCATTTTCAGAGAACAGACATCATCGCATTTTTGAAAAAACATTAGCTTGCAAAAATTTCTTAGCATTTTATGAATATTTTACAATCTCTAATTAACATAAAGCTAATCATTTTAAACTGACTCAAAGATGTTAAGAATTTCAGAAAACACAATAAAACTGTGTGCAACTGGGAGAGTACAAAACAAGTCTAAAGAGGAAATAATAAATTCCGAAGTGGTAATTTTATTGGATATTCTCGAAATTTTTTTTTCTGTGAGAACAAATAATTATCTGGCATCTCAGCAAACAACTCTCTTGCACTCCTTTATAAGAACTACATGTACTCATACACTTAGATATATAATGACCTTTTCTTTAGTAGATCTGTAGGCATATTACTAAAGAGAAAAACATCTTTATCCATAGTTTACAGTGAGACAAAATTACATCCCTCATGTCCCAGCCTTTAAATGTATTTGTGAGATAAATTGATCAACTAGTAGAATTTTTATAAAACATATTCACTATGCAAATTGCTGCAAAAGAAGATATCTGGCTTCCTGCCTAGCTTTCTGTAAGAGCACCTATATTAATGGCAACATAAAATCATTATAGTAAGTACTGAAGGCAAATATATACTTGTAACTTTTAAAAAATAATTCAAATTTCACATCACAAAGACTGTAGCTGACATGTTAATTACCTATTTGTATGAAAACTGGGTTCTCTTTCGGTGTCTGAAATTCTTTAAGTTCCTTAATCTTTTTTTACCTCATCTTCCTCTTATGTCTTCCTTTTTTTAGGGGGAAAATAAATGTAGTAGGATCACAAAAACTCAGTTCAAAAAGGAGGTAAATAAAGAGCATCATTTCCTGAAATGGGATGGAGCATTTTATATTCGATACTCATACTCATTGTTTAGCCATTCAATAATTTTTCTTTTTTTCAGCTACCTCTAGTCAGTTTTGAGAATGACAGATACTACTGTGACTTGTTACTTTACAATTGATAAAAGTTAATGTTTATAACAGTAAATTATTAAATACATATTTAATATTTATTCAAAAATCATACTTTGAAATAGATTGGTATCAAATTTAAATAATCTAACATTCAAGGATACAATCAACAAAACTGTACAACAAATGCCTTATTCACCACTGTTTTGCCCTTTCTCATGGCCTGTGCTGCTGAGCAAGTTGACAGTGGATCATAATTAGCAAATTTTAATGAGCACCTCAGAAACATTCTGCACTAAGTTATTGCATCCTTTCTGAAACAGTTCCATTCTTGAGAAATTTATGAATTGGAGAGCTCTCTAATCCTCTTCTACACTCTTCAACTCAAATTTCTTTTTACCGAAAAAAGAAAATAGTTAAGTTGTCCTGTGACTTGCTGATACTCTGAAGAGAATTCAGTGATGAGGAGATCATACACTGTTAATATGGGTTCTGGAGCCTCCTACCTGCTAACTGATCCATTTGCAGAGCTAGACATAAGAAGTTATGTATACTGGTGGTTATAGTACATGAGAGTGTTTTTAGAGTTAGAAAACCCATTGGATATACTTCTTCATACACTCTCCTGCAGGACCTGGAAGGTACATATGGGCTGTACCTGAGCTGTACTCACAGTCTCAAAGCTTGGACAGCTGAAAGTCTGATCATCTGGCAGCCTCAGGACATAAACCTGCTAGCAGAATAGGCAAGGGTATACACTTGAACAGAGGCATAGCATGTTCTTTGCCTCTTGAGAGAAAGTCAGGTGTGAGACAAAAGTACAATGAAATGTTCAGAAAAGTGCCATGTGCATTTACCAATGCCCTAACAAATTCTACTACTAATGTTGATAAATGAAAAAAGTGCTCAGAAAAAAATATTTTAAGACATTGGAAACACCAAGTGTTGCTTTAAAATATTATTCAGTTTATCTTTTTTAACATTTCAGTATTATTGAGTTTGTTCTGACCACACATACTGATAATAGTTGGTTTTCCAGTTGTAAGCTCAGGAGCTGGAATATCAACTCACACAGTGAGAGCTTTCAAAGAAAAGCTTCAGAGTTATGAATTGGCAAGCAAGCGTGAATAAACATGTGACTGCCAAAAAGGTGTAATGTTCACTACTGTGCTCCTAGACAATTGACGAAGCACTAACATGTCCAACATTAAATCACTATTATTGATTTTCAGTGTTATTAGGTTTAAATCTGTTCCCTTGAAAGATCTCAGCTAAATGGTTTTCATACTAATATTCACCCTGATGAAGAGTCTCTCTCTATCTGAATTTCTGTTTGATGTTGCTTTTATCAATTTCAAATTAACAGTAACTTTACCATAGAGGCAGAGAAAAGAAATGAATATGCTTTAATATTCAATGACGTTATAATGCATTTTGTTGCTACCATAACTCTTAAAAAAGATAAGGTCAAATAGTATCTGCATCTGAGCTCATGGAACAGTAGGAGGCAGAACACTTGTAAGTCGTATTTTAATTATATATTACTTACAAAGACTACTTATTGGTTAGACTTCACAAAGGCTAGAAAGATTAGAATCCCCAGATGCAACACATGATTTTACTGATTCGAGTGGATCTGAATAAATACATTAAATAAAAATTGTAACACCATCAAAATATAATTATATAGTGCTTAAAATGTGACAGGTTGCAAGACTTTTCTCCAGACCTTCTGGATTGCAATGAGCAAGTCATCTGGCCTACCTATAAATTGAAAGGTACTGTAAACTTATAAAGGTGGTAACATTCCCAAAACTTAGGAAGATTGGTGTATAGACAACAGCTGTTTGTAGATGACATTCCTACTGCTGAATCAATGAAACTCAGGATGTGCCATTTTAATCCAAAAAATATTCCTTCTCAATCTATTTGTTCAATGAAGTTGTAAATTAAAGAGAATTAAAAATGCTATATCTGTTACTAGACATAAAATTAAGTTTCTCTTTATTTTCTTGCTTTATATTCAGTCCATGACATTACTAGTGAAGAATCTAACTTGGTATTATGATTAAATGGACTATGAGTGTTTAATTTTTTGAGCAAATATACTTTGTTATTAATTTACACAGGTACTTCAGATTTGAGTAATTACAATAACAATTTAATGGTTATTATTCACATAAAGGTGATGTGACTTCGACGTTGATTGAAGTTCTTTTTCATTTATGTTAAAATTAATTTATTTTTGAGAGACTCTGACATAGGTTTTATGGTTTCCCCATTTTTAGCATTTACTGGAAGTTTATTTGTTGACACGTTTTAGGGATATGTGGCATACTTTAATGGTAGCACCATTCCTGGTGTTTCCAGTGTGTGAATGCTACAATGATATTTATGCAAAAAGCTGCATATTTTCTTGACAGCATGTGTCTACCTTTGTGGAGTAATGAAATAATTAATAGAACATGCCTAGACCATTACACAATGTCCAAAGAATGTAAACATCAGATATTAAGGATCTTGTGATTCTGTCATGGCTGTAAGACATTGGAAGAAGCAACCCCTGGATAGTAGATGACCATTAGACCTTTTGTTTATTGGCTATAATGAATCAAAATAAATCAATGAGTATAAAAGTAGATGAATTTGTAATAAAGATAACAATTTTGCCTCTCGTACAATCTTGTATAGTCTTTCTTTCTTAGATCATCTGGAGCACCATACAAGCTCTAGGCCTCTCCTTTTCTTGTGGCAACTGTGACCCAGAGGTTCTCTATCCATTGCTACCAAAATTGTAAGTCCCGTTTAATGGACAAACTCACGGCTGCTACATACCTTCAGTGACACTTTTAGCAAAATGGCCTTTATTAAGGCTTTTATTTTGGAAATATCACTGGAGTGTATCCAATATAATTGAAGTAGCACTGTATTGGTTTTTCTGTGGCCAGGTTTTGGTGGCAGTGGCGGGGGCTGAGGGAGAGGCTTCTTCAAGAAGCTGCTGGAAGTTTCCCCATGCCCAGGCTGGGCCCGCTGCTGACCAAGGCCAGGCCAATCAGTAGTTGAAGGAACGCCTCTGTGATAACATATTTAAGAAGGAAGAAAAAAAAAAAAAGTAGTTGAAAATGAAAATGGCTGCCAGAGAGGAGCAGGGTGAGAGCCTGTGAACAACAACGCAGACACCAAGGTCAGTGGAGAAGGAGGGGGAGGAGATGCTCCTGGCGCCGGAGCTGAGATCCAGCTGCAGCCCATGGGGAAGACCATGGTGAAGCAGTGACCCCCTGCAGCCCATGGAGGAGCACAGGAGTGCAGAGATCCACCTGTAGCCCGTGGAGGAGCCACGCCGGAGCAGGTGGATGCTGGGGAAGGCTGCAGCCCGTGGGAGACCCAAAGTGGAGCTGGGTCCTGGCAGGGGACTGTAGCCTGTGGGGAG
>VXBA01003430.1:0-24018 GCA_013399895.1 Serilophus lunatus | reverse complement strand
GGGACTGGGGGGTAAAAGGTGTCTTTTAATGTCTCACTCTTAGCTCTGATCTTGTTAGTAATAAATTTGATTATTATTCCCACATAGAATCTTGTTTTGCCTGTGACGGTGATTAAGAAAGAATCTGTTATAGTCCTTATCATGAATAACGAAACCTCTCGTTATATTCTCTCTCTCCTCTATAGTTGGGCAAGGGGAAGTGAGAAGGTGGCTATAGTGGGCCCCTGGCACCCAGCCTGGGTTAAACCACTACAAGCACAAACATAGACTACTACTACATGCATTCCCTAGGCCAATGAGAGAACCGCTGGCAAAGTAAGACTGTCATTAACAAAGTTAGTTAATTCACTACATTGTCCTCAGGGAGTGGTATTGATCCAAGCACAGGCAAGTGGATTGAGAAAGAAAGTAGCTACAGTTGTAGAGAAACATTTCCTGAGGTCTGAAGACTTAATGAGTGCTCTTGCAGTAATGTTTGCCCACCATAGGGGTCTTCACTTCTGCTGACATTTCACATTGTTATTCTACTGACTGGTTTTTTTCCTCTGCCTATGTGTTCTGCTTCCTGAAATTATATAGATGCTACGTTACTATGAATCTGTAAAACTGTCACATTTCACATAAGGACTGTCTATTACTATAGGGAACATAGGTAAAATTTATATAAGAATATGGTTGTATAGGGCAAATTCCTCAGTCTCACAGTACTTGAGCAGCATGAGCAGAACCAGTCTGCTCACTGTAGTCAATTTCATTCAAGAGTCCAGATTAACAAGCATGTCCATCACAATGATTTAGCTTTGAGGTCAAGCCAGGAATCTGAATCAGAAAGTCGTGGTCAGGATGTGCAGATCTGGAGGAGCAAAACTTGTTATATGGTCAGTGGTGAAGCATTAATGCTGCAACTCTCTTTGCCTATTCTGAACATCATGACCATTACACTCAGCTGAAAGTAGAAGATGCCACAGGAAATAAAATTAGTTTTTCTTGGTGAGTGCAATTATATTATCTTTTGACAGTCTCCTCTGGGATGCTCTTCCCATGTCTTCTGCCCAGAGACTATCTCTTTATTTTCAAGCCCCTGAGTAGCAGTTAGAAAAACAGAGAAAAAAATCTTGTGGATACTCATTTGATGAGATACTTTCCAGTTTACCATCTTCACAGTATCTGTTTATGCTGTAGTCTCATATTATCCAGCTCTTAAGCCCACTGGATAGCAGAAACACAATTTGGCCATGTAATGACTACATAAGAAAAACTCTTCATCTTCCTCTGTTGGCAGGACAGAGCTCTTTCCTTGTTAGTGGAAAATCTGTCTTCAGCTTCTATTATTAGGAAAACCAGAAACCTGAGCAGCCCGAACTACTACTGCCTTGCCATCATAAACACATGAATGAGCTGGCAGATATAATTTTCATTTTCCATTTCTAATGCAGCTTGGTAATTTTTAATAATGTTGCCATCCAGCACCAGATTTATTAGTAGATCAAATTTTTCCCAGCAGATACCTACTTTGCAGCCTGAAACAACAGCATACAGTAATACCTAGATGCCCAGTTTGCACACATTCATATTCCTTTTGTAATTTTACATTTCAGTACCCAGAGATTTTGCTCTGCATGACTTCCTCCCTCTTCTCTCAATTGCCCCAACACGCCCTTCAACCAGAGAGACTGTCTCAACTAGCTGTGCTGGTTTTGGACAGGAAAATGTACAGGCCAAATCAGCATATACACATGCAAGCAAAAAACACAGACAGAACTTGTATTCTCTCCCTAAAAAGCATTTCCCAGACTACGTGAACTCATTTTTGTTATTAGTATCTGAACAAATGTCATCAAATTCAAAAGAGACAATGGATGCAGCCCATGACAGGCATGTACCTCAATTTTCACAGTGTGAGGTAGAGGTGGCCTTTTCTGCTTTCCCTTTAGCTGGGTCAAGTCTTGGTATCCCGGTGATACTAGCTCCAGCATATGGGGACTATAAATCTGTAGAGCAAAGAGGTCTCACAGCTCACGGTCAAAACCTTTTTTGAAGTACCTTCCCAGTTGAAGTTGCCTTTGCCTTTTGCTGTAGCATTCTGGGAGGTAACTGCATGAAACACACAGTGTCCTGTATATAGTACTGTGTGTGGCATCAGCAGGGCTGGGCTTAGTGGCAGGCAGGCATTGCAGCAAGAAGGAAAATATGATGAAATTCTGTTTTGGAAAAGGTATCATGATGGTCCAGGGGCACCTCAACCCGAAAGACTCTGGAGTATACCAAAGACTCAAAAGCATAGAGTGAGAAGGCCAAGTTCAGATTTGACTTTTTTTGGGGAGAAAAAGGGCAGAGCCACTTCAGTACAGGCATGTTCATTTACCAGATGCACCAATTTACAATCTGAATGCAATTTATTCTAAGTATGGAGAAGCTGGTTAAATAAAACATGCAGCACTCTTGGATTTTGCACCTTTAACAAAGTATTCATTGTGAACTGCTCAGCCTAGTTTTGCAGACCTCTGAGACTGGAATAACTGAATAATATACTAGCTTTTTGTCTGTGGGGTGTAGCATTATTAAATTATTATGAAATAATCATGAAATAATGTCTTAGGTATGTAAACAACACCTTGTGACTTTCTTGTGACTCTGAGACAATAGCATGTCTCAGACTTTTCCTTTTGTCTATTGGCTGTATTAACCAAAACAATCTTTGGACTATAAAACCAGATGAATTTGCAATAAAGAAAAGACTCCATTTTAGCCCTTGTACAGCTTGTATATGGACTTTCTTTCTTGGATCCTATGGATCAGCACCACGCACACAAGGCCGGTATATCTTGTGGGCAGTTGTGATTTCAGAGGATCTCTATCTCTCAATCCACCAAATGGATGATTCCAGTTAAGGGAACCCAGTGCACAACGGACTACTGTGGGATACCAAATCCTTAGAATTCACCATGGTCTGATGGATGAGTTAATCCCTGATTATAAATACACTCTAGTCTTGAGAAAAGAAGATTGAGAGGGGAACATAACAATGCAAACAGATATCTTAAGGCACATCTTATGAGGATGTGGCCAGACTCTTTTCAGTGGTGTCCAGTGACAGAACAAGGGGCAACGAGCACAATCTGAAATATAAGAAGGGCTGTCTGGATATGAAGAAGAAAATTCTTTACTGTGAGGGTGGCAGAGTATTTGAATAGGCTTTTCAGAAAGGCTGTGGAGTCTCTTTCTCTGGACATATTCAAAGCATGCCTGTATGTTATCCTGTAAAAGCTGCTCTGAGTAAACCTGCTTTAGTGGTAGAGTTGGAGTAGATGATCTCCAGAGATCCTTTCCAATCCCAAACATTCTGTCATTGTGTGGAATCACAGAATATTGTTGCAATCTCGTTCAGAGAATTAGGTCTCAGCACTTTATGATTTCATTACTGCTCTTAAGATGGAAAAGCTATGATTTAAAATACAGCAGTACAAAGAGTAGAACAAATGAAAGCATTTTTTGCCAAAGGTGTACGATTACAAGATAAATGTAACCTGGGATTGAAATCATGCAGTTTTCCAAAACTTAATTATCTGAAAGTCCAAATGGTAGGAAAAAACCTGAGTGGATAAGTGATCTTTATTTTGTACCCTGCAGTGTTAACCTACAATTTCTTAAATATTAGCATTGTGCTTTGGTTTGTGTACTGAAGAGGTGAAAATAGAGACAAACTTCAACAGATCTGCCTTCACTTTTGCAAGCTAACTACATAAAACTTCCCTAAAATCATTAGATTATTCTGTACAACCAGTACTTTTCTGTCATGGTTTGTTTGTTTTTTGTTTTTGTTTTGTTTTTTTCAATAAAATGTAGCTACTATTCTATCTTTCCATGTGGTATATTTAAATAACATGAACTATACAAAAGAAGTGGAAAAAAAATATTAAAAAGAAGGAAAATTACTTTTCCCTTTAAATTGTAGAGGTCCTTACGGTTTGGATTTCAATCTCCAATAGGAAAAATTGACTTCCTGTCCCTAGGGAAACAAGAAAATCCATTATATTGCTAGAAAATAGGAATAGTTTAATCTTTTTCCATTTTAGCCTAGTGGTCCATTCTGATTGTTAAGCAGCTCATTGTAAAGCCTATTGTTCTCTCAAAATTTCCCATCGAGTCTCCAGTTTTGATATTTCATACTGTCAGACTTTAGTTTGAACAGGGTATATTTTCTCATTTTCATCTCAAAATGTGCAAGTACTAGATAACAGAGTAGTAGCCACAGCTCTGATGGTATTTCTGGCTGATTATTGCATTGGACACTGCTAATTTTAAAATCCTTATAATTATACAGGCATCTCCATGTGTTATTTCACTACGATTTTTTTCTCTGTGTACCTTTTTCTTCTGTTCCTCTTTTTTATTTATTAAATATCACCCACTGTATCATCCTGTGTTTTTATTATACATTGAACATTATATATTGATTATAAGTTAATTTTAAAAGCCTTTTAAAAATGCAGACCCCTGTAAGCTAACTGGTTGCTTTAGTTCCTTCTGTACAATTTGTGAAATTGAGTGACACATGGTTCAAATTTGTACTCTGAGGCGTATCAGGGACTGCTGCATGTCATCAGCAGTAACTAAAAGACATTTCTACTTTCTTCAATCCTCTTGGGTCTGCCTCTACCTCCAGCTGATGGAGATAAAATTGAGAACAGTTATGTTATCTCTTGAAGACTTAGAAATGTGCAAAAAAGCATTTGGGGCACTCCATGGACCTGTTCCATTACAGGGTCAGCATAGATGGATGAGAAAGACATTGGTGTTTTCCAGTTCTCTCCACTTAATACAAGTTCAAATAAATATACAAATGTAAAATTTTATTAATAGCACCTGAAATAGGCAATACAGGTCTAAATGTTTCAAAATACATAGGTATAAGTGACTGAAAAGCTATACTTAATCTACTTAAAATAAGGTGATATATTTAAAGTCTTCTCTTGTCTGTGAAGTATGACAGATTAACAATTAATTTCTCCTTCTACGTCACTAGTTTATCCTTCCAAACTCTAAGTCATTTTATTCTTTCTACCTAAGGGACAGTCTGATCACTGGCTTAACCAGTTTGTAGTCATTTTCTTCAATAGCTACATGAAGTCTTTTCACTACTTTAGATGTTGTCTCCTGCACTTTAATAGCTAGCAAACTATTATTTGCAGCAATGAAGTTTAGGGTTCCTGTTCTGTGTTTGGTGCCTCTTTATCAAGTTTTAGTCAGAAAATGATCTTTTGCTGAGCCTTTTGTGTTAAACTGTGAAATAAATGGAAAACTAATGCAAACAACAACAGTTTCCAATTGTATCAATGTTACTAGAGCTCTTGACTGGGACAGGAGCTGACAGCAATCAGACAATTGAAGTAATAGCAGATTTAAGGCGTTAGCTCATAACCTCTTTCTCTTACATAGGTATGACAACATGTTTTAATCATACAGTAAGTATATTACCAACCTCCCTCCCTCAAAAAACCCCAAACAGCCAACTAAGAACCTCCTAGAGAAATCTAGCTAGAGAAACATTTTACTAATTGCCATAAAAACTAGATTTTGCATCAGAATAGAGAAAATTCTTGGCTTCAAATACAAAAATACCTCTATTTTCAGAGTATCAGCTATACAGTAAAAAGAGGGCAGCAGCACTAGCCTCCTGCTCCAATTCCTTGCTAGTCAAGGGCCAAAATGTGGACCTTACTGCTAGTGTGCTCAGTTATCACAAGGGCCTGGTGACACTCTAGAACAAGTGTATTTCTCCCACTTGTCTTGTTGTGTACAGAGGGACAGCAAATCAAGATCTTCATTCATTTTTCAAAAAGGAAGAAATACCATTTAAAGCCTCCATGTGTTAGGGAAGGACCATTGAAGAAATAGCCTTCAATATCTGCTGTGTACAGCAGAAGTATGAGCAATATGAACAAACACAGCCAAGTACTGTAGTTGTGAGAAGAAGGTTGTATGCCTGTAATGTTACTGGTTACAACTACAGTATCATCTTCTGACTTTCCAGACAACTGTTCTTCCTGTAATACAGTAATTTTTATTTTTGAAATAGAAACTGTATTTCAATGATGAAGCTAGAGTCCTTCTAAGAAGCATGTGCATATCTACAGTACCCATACAGACAAGAAGTAGCATTATGAGTCATTTTTTAAGTCTGGAAGCTTCAAAATGAAGGAATTTGAAGAAATTATTGAGGTGAAGAAAGAACTCCAAAGTAAATCCAGGTTAACAAGAACAAATGAGTAATAGTAGTAACAGTCACCATTATAAAAAGGTCCTTTCCAGTGAATTTAGAGGCATGGAAAATACTCTGTGTAGGCTTCTGTTACATTTGTATTTCAGATAATTCTTTAACTCTAATTTTAGGCATGAAGAGAGGAACAATTTTGTATATCTCTGTGTATCTCTGCTACATGTCTTTCGTGTGTGTGTGTGTACTTCTGCCCAATATTTTTCTTATTACGATGAATATATCATATTATCTAGACCTATGAGGACTAGAGGAAAAGCACATAATTATTTAAGCAACATGAAAGAAATAAACACTTGCCTTAGGACTAACACCATTGTTTATTTTCTTTCCTAAAAGTTAAAAAAAAATTATTTTTTTCCTTCCCTTCAGTGGCTTCCAAAAATTCTCACCCTTTTGTATAGTTTATCTTTTCGTCTTCATCTTTTTGTTCTCTGCTTTATATCTAACATCTAATGCTGACCTTCATTTAAAGTCAACACTGTGTTAGGTCTTTCCTTCACAAATAGTGCTGAGAGGCGTATTTTAACAAAATAAGGAGTATCCTTTGCAGCAATCCATTAATTTCTTACAAAGGACATGAAAAGCTGCATACACTAATGAATGTCACTGAAGAGATAAAAAGGAAATGCACTTTTTTCTTCCACTTCAGAACACACGTGTACCTTTGTCATCTCAAGGCCACAAATCAAGTTTCTGTCAGAGATATAAATAAGGAAATTGTTTCGAAATTAAAATTGGCAGAAAAACCAGACCTCTTACAAAAGAGGCTTCTTTAAGAATTGGTATAAGAATAGCTGTATGACAATGACTCTGCTAATGAAGTGCTATCATTTAGTGTCAGAGGAATTTTTTTGTGTAAAACATTTCAACCACAGAATCATAGAATAATTTAGGTTGGAAAAGAAGATCAACCATTAACCTGACATTACCAAATCCACCACTAAGCTATGTCTTTTATGTCCCTAAGCACCATGTGTACATATCTTTTAAATACCTCCAAGGCTGTTGATTCGACCACTTTTCTGGGCAGTACATTCCAATGATTAATAAACCCTTCAGGGAATAATTTTTTCCTGGTATCTGTAAGACCACCTTGCACTGAGCTATGGGCTCATTAAAGGGATTTTACTTTAAAAATATATAAGTCTCTGAAAACTCACACACTGAATTTATTAAATAGTCTTCAGTTCTTTCAATACTTTTAAGAGAGGGAGCAAAGGAGATGATGATGATGCACATGTTTCTCAGGAGGTCAAAAATAACAAGAATTTACTTGCAAACTTTAGAAAATAAGGGAACTTGGCAAAAGTTTAAAGGACAACATTCAATCAAAATAAAGCATTCCACAAAGCATTGACATGCTAACCCATATAGCTTAGAAAAATCCAACCCATCCAGCTGTAGTTTTCCCAAAATAATAAGAAAGGACATTAAGAGAAGAAGTAAAGAAAGAGAGAGAAAAAAAGAGAGAATTGAAGATAGCACCCAGATTCCCATGAAAGTCCAGCTTAAGTAGTCTTCCGAATCTCCGCCCTACACTCCTCCCTCAGTCCAACCCCGAAAGGGCAGTCTTGCTCCTTGCTGAGTCCCCATTTGTCTTTCTGGTGCCATTCTGCCCCCACCAGCATCTCAACTCCACCTCTGGCCCCCATCAGCGGAAAAACAGGGGAGGGGAGGTTGGGGAAGGGAAAAGAAAAAAAAAAAAAATCTCTTTATTTAAACCTGAGTCAAAACAGGGAAATTTTTCCCAGCCTCACCTAACCCATGACAGTGATAAAAATCTTTTCCATTTATGAAGAAAATACATGAAATTGTGCTCTTTTCTCTGTCTAACCTGATCTGAGTAAGATTATTAGAAGTTACGCATGCAAAATATATAGAGAGTTCCAGTTTAGAGTTTTGTTTTGCTATAGATAACAGACAGCTATCAATATAAATTCAGGAATATTAAATAAAAGTTTTTCTTCAAGCACATAATATGTCCTATGTGATTGAAAATATTTTAAGTTCTTCCAGTGTCTTAAATGTCAGATAGACCTGTACTATCTTTTAGATTCTTCATTCTTGAGAGGATTGAACACAAGGAATCCCTTTTTGGGTATGGAAGACATACAAAAGTATTGCTGACAGAGTGGTTCCATTATAAGCAAAAATGTGCATCTGTATCAAACATTTTCTAGAGTTCTTACTATCATCTAAAAACTGAGCACATTATGTTGTATGATGCAATTCTTTCTAATGCACTAAGCTCCTGAAACTGCCTTGGGAAAGCCTGTGCTGATTCAGACTCTAGGATTCTCAACATAACATAATCAATTCCGCCATTCATCTATGTTTAAATGCTCAGAACTATTGTCAGAATGGGATAATGAGAACTGCACTTTGACAACATAATGCTCTGTAGAAGCAAAATATTTTTCCAAGGTTCACTGCTTAAAGTTAATGAGAAATTACTTGTGTTTAAAATATCCACCCAATAGATAGGACATTGTTTGATGAGTGTCTAGCACAGAAAGGGAGACAGCAGCTGAATTTACAGTATAAATCTTTTTCTTCTGGTAGAAGCATAGAACTGACTGTGCTGACTATGGAAGTGACACCTTTACAAGAAAGCCACATTTTAACAGATGCTTTATTTCTGGCATTTTTTCTCTAATATCTTATGGAATAATGAATCAGACAGTGAGAGATAACTTGATCTTCAGAGAAGTGAACAGTAAAATCTGTGAATCTAGATGATGCACCTCACTACCTAAAGACATTGTTTAAAAATGGTTTATAAAAGCAGCATGATCCTTACTGAAATTAGATATTTACAGGAAGGGAGGCTCTGATTCTTACTGATGCTGAGACCTGATTTTTTTGGTTGCATTGCAATGTTACCACCTCTTCTGCACATGTGGTTTTGTGAGGAAATGTCTCAATCTTTCCATGTCTAGAACTGTCAGAAGCAGATGTTCTATCAAGTCTGATAATTGCACAGTTACCAGCAACTATCTTTACTGGCTGTAAGATAAAGATGTTGGAACTTGTTATGGGTCCCATTCCTTCTCTACAAGATCCTTAATTTGTTTTGTAGGTACCCATAATAAACTGTATGATATCATTAATCCTTCATTCAGATACTGACTGGCAAATCAAATTACTTTCTGAAGGTGCTTAGAAAGGAGTGGAACATATTTTCCAATCATTTCCTAAGGGCAGACTTACCTCTGTTTCTATAGGACAGGAAAAGTCTTCAGGGTGTTATTCAGCTCATCCAGACAAAGTTGTATTTTGGTTGATATTGAAATAAAACATATTTGATCTCTTAAAGCTACAAATAGATCTGAAATGTGGAATTAAAGGAGGATGACTCTAAGGACCACCCTAAAGCATCTGTTCTACCATTAAGCTGTAGTACACATGGAGAATATCTCTGGAATGGGGATAGTATTTTCTTACTATTCCCCTCTATCCCTTTGCCTTAAGGCTCATAGGTTTCCATGGATCTCTACAAGGTATTCACAGTCAGTATCTGGAAAGAATGAGATGGAATGCACATAAAAATATAGTGAGTGAGACAAAATAGGCAACAGCTTTGTATTCCTCCCTTACAAAGAAGTAAAACTGAAATTGTTACTGAGGTCCTGACTGAGGATCAACAATCAAATCTCACACTTTGGAGGTCCAAGTAATTTTCTGAAAAGGTTGAAAAAAAAAAAGTTTCATCCACAGAATTTCAACTGAGCAGGTAAAAAAGGGACTGGCTTTTCACTTTCTCTTGAAGTATCAGATGGAGAGCTACAGCTAGAAGACAGAACCAATGTTCTGGGGAAGATTATTAATTATTATTGTTTCATGACCCAAAATTCCCAAAATTTGGGAAAATGGATACAAAGAATACTATAGCACTGAGGACAATATCTAACTTGGCCTCTTGGAGTTTGCTAAATTTGCTAAAAAATAGATTTACATAGAATCATGCTGTCAAAATCTCTATATGGTAAATACCAGCACTGCATCTTTAAAGAAGTATGAAAAAAACTATCAAAGGCATCAGATATATGCCCGTGTTCTGAGACCTCCTCAGGGACAAGGATAAGTGAGATGGCATGTGGAGACAAGCTGATGTCTCCTGAACATTGAGCCATAGTCCAAAGGAGGTTTAGGTGACCAGGCATGCTGTATTCAAGGTTTGAGGGGTAGTTCTGTCAGCAGATGTTTGCTGACTTGCAATAGAGCCTCAAATGTCAACAGATTCTGAAAGATTACAAAGGAATAATTGGCATAATACTAAGCATCTTACTTAAAATAATGAATAAACACTGGTATAAGTGTTCATATATGTCATTTACACATGCAGTTCTTACACAGCTAGGGCTTCTTTTTTTTTAAAAAAAAATCCTAAAGCAGTGTAATAGAAACTGATTTTTTCAGATAAATTTTTATTCCTTCTGTAGAAATTTCTCAAGCTACTCAAACAATTATCTATACAGATGATTTATTTCCATGGGGAAGGAAAGAGAGAAATTTAATGATTTTAATTTTCTCCAAAATGTTTTCTATTCAATTGGTTTTGGTTTGCTATCTGCTTATATTTTCCTTGTTTATACAATGAAACAACATTAGACTTTCTCTTATCTAGTGGTAACTTTAATCTTTGACTAAAGTATGTTTGCTTTGGGTTTTTTCTTCATTGGAATATATTTTTTTCCTAAGACAGAATATCATTCATTTTTCTTTGTTTCTCTCATAATCATCCCCTGATCTAATAGGTTTATTTTGTAAGATGAACCCAAACTATTCATACCCAAGGGAAATTGAATTTCCTGCACATTTACAGAACTATGCATATACTTCTGACATTTATTGAAAATCTAGAGGGAGTTTCTCTTACATTTCCCTCATCATTTTTTTTTAATTGTTATGTACTAGCTCAACTAAGAATACCAGGAAAATGTAGCAATTATCCTATTTTCATCAAATGACAGATGTTCTAAATGCTCATCCCTCTCGCAAGAGTTGGATCTGGGAAAATGCATCTGTTGCAATGGAACTGCAGTTAGGCATAAAAGATGCAGTATAACTTTGGTAGGAGACAAAAAATCTTGCTTCAACTTTTATACTTTCATTTTAATACAAGAATGTTTGTTGGTTGGTTTGGGGGGTTTTTGTTTGTGTTTGTTTTTTACAGAGCTTGTTTTATCACAATAAACAGGTATTTCAATTGGAATTGTTATGTCTTATTTATACTTGTTCTTGAGATTGGATAATTGAAAGAGAAGTTTTGTCCATCTTTCCAGGAAAACTTTTGACCATGTTTAAGATAAACACTGGTCCCTATAATTCCTGAGATATTAGTTAGTTGCTTATTTTCTGTGGTTCCAAGCTAGTAGACTCCTGTCATTATTCCAACACCCGTCAAGCACAAAGGAAATCATTACAGCTCAGAGACAATGTCTTTATCAGAGAGAATTGTGCTAGCCACTTCATGCCCTCAGGGAGAGGCACATTCCTCTACAGATCTGATGGCCCTCATGTGGTCTTTCCCAGCAAGACAAAGCCACTAATAGTCTGATGATTTGCTAATTTTGTAATGGGAACACAAGTCAATCACCCTAAGTCTCAGTCTCACAAAAATTTATCGCCATGTTTTGTAAGGCTAAAAAAAAAAATAAAAAATCTCACATTTGGATTAGAAAAGAGAGCATATAAAGTGGCTCAGTTTACTACAGGGAAAAGTATAGGATATAGCCACAGAATTACAGCAGAATTATCATTTGGGTAATAGTACATGTCTAAGTAGGTTTACATATGTTGTTGCTCAGAGAGAATTTCATTCAATATACTTAGTCTTCTGCTACATAATTTTCCAATTGAGTGTTCTAAAGGGAAAGTATCAGTGTTGTAATTCAGTAAAAGTATTTAAGGACTTAATTGTTTTACACAGTCAGTATTTGATTTACCACATCAGTATCTACTGGAGGAGCTATGTGACATGGCACAAACAATCCAGGAGATTTCAGGACACTGCCAAAGACAATTGATAATGATTAATTAGCTGATGAATTGTTGATTACTGGATTAATTAGGGAGATATCCCTAGTTGGACTGGTCACTCACAAATGAAGAAGAATGGATGGATATTGTAAAGGTCAATGACGGACTTGACAGCAGTGACTATGAGATAATACAGTTTAAGATTCTGAGAGAAATAAGTGAGGAAAAAGATAGAGTCATGGCCTTGGACTTCAGGAGGACTAGATTTGTTTTCTTTCAGGGATTTACTTGGGGAAAAAAACCCCAGAAGTCCTAGAGGTCAACAGAGCCAGGAGATCTGATCTCCTGAAGGCACATAACAGGCCATAATTTGAAGGTGGCCATTGTCTTGCAAGGCTGCTCTATCTCATCTTTGAAAGATCTAGGTGACAGAGAATTTTCTGATGACAGAAGCCAGCTGCCACACCCATCCTCAAGAAGGAAAAGACAGAGTATCTGGTGAAAGGTTGTTTTGGTCTGTCTTATGTTGATGCCTCAGGAAATCGTGGTGCCTATTCTCCTGGAAGCCATTTCCAAGCACACAACTGACAAGGAAGTAAATGGAAACATCATAGATATACCTAGGGCAAGTCACTGATCAAACTGAGTGTCTTGTGAAATGAGACAACTGGTTGTGTGGATAATGGGAGTACAGTGGATGTTGGCAAACTTAACTTTAAGAAGGTTTTTCACACAATCCCTCATACTATCTTTACCACCAGATTGGTAAAATATTGAGTGGAGAGTTGAGGAAAATTGGCTCAGGTAGTGAGCTTAAAAAGCTGACTAGCAGTTTGAAGATCATTATGCATGATGTTTATCAAGTGTTGATAGTGGGACTGTTGTTGTTTGGTATCCGTATTAATGGTCTGATAGAAAAGAATGTAACCTCAGTAGATATGAAGGTAAATCCACATTGAGGGCAAGGATTAATATGCTGGAAAGTAGGGGTGTTATATGGAGACCTCTTAGAAGCTGGGGGTTGAACGTAAGTGATAGAATTTAACAAACCTTCCAGAGCACAAGAGAATATTTCACTCACAAAGATATTTTTAGTTTCAATAGTTACCAATTTGATTTTTCTTCCACATGTCCAAAATAAAATTCTCAGAACTATTGTTCATGTCCTCATGATACTTCTCCTCATAAAGAGAGCATTTTATGTCTGTAAGATACAGATTATGTGAACTGCCAATGCTTTCCCTAATAATTTTGGAGCAATTGTCTGATTTCTACCACATTTATCACAGAAATGGAGGTCACACAGCTACTAATTTCCAAGTTTTATGAAAACAGGCACAAGAATAGAAAGATTATTGCCCTACCGCATGAAAAGAGGTTCAGTTTCAGCTCAACAGTGTTGCCAAGGACATGGAAGATCAGTTTTCCTGAAGGAGAAAAAGAAGTAAGGATGAAAGCGGAGGTGCTTGCGGACGAGGTTGGAGATGAAGCAGTAACAGTTTGAGAAACAGCTAGAAAGCATGTGAAATAAACTCACATGAAATTGGCCTTAACAAGTTCTGCTTTTCATGTAATATTTTGGAGTTTGAAGTTTGAAAACTTTTAGCACAAAGTCAGGATAAGAATAGACACAGCCTAAGCTTACAGAATATACAAGTAATTGACAAAGCAGAAATGAAGTATTCTTGCTCATCCACAAAGAAAAAAATACAAAACCATTGTCATAAGTCTGAGTATGTATCCTGATACTTAACGAATGGAATAAAACAAACTTATTCCCAGCATTGGAAAACTTGTTGGAAGAAGAAGTAACTGATATTACTAGAGAGTCTCAGTATGATAAAATTTTGTGAAATGAAAGTGGCAATACTTATAAAATTAAAATGACCTTTGGATGAGCCAATATCACCTCTGCCAACTTCTTCTAATGGAAATCTTCATGAATGAAAGATATTTGATTTAATTATATTATTTCTCCTCCTAAGAGAATGAAATGATAATCTATGAAAGAAGAGAGGGCACAATCTATAGCTGATGCTTAGGATTCTACCTTTCATGAGACGTCAATCTTAAAAATAAAAGTCACCAAAAAAAAAAAAAAAAAAAGGAAAAGTCAGTCTGAAACAATTTTTTTTTCCAGCACATGACAATGTAGTTTTTTCATCCTTGACATGCATCATTTTCCTTTGCATATTTCACTTCTTTACTCTGACAAGAGCAAACTTTCCTCATTTTGGCCTACTAGATATGACCTAGCAGCTATGAAAATGTGTTGCAATTATAAGACACCTTTTCTGATTAAATGAAAAGACAGTTTGATTCAAGAAGACTACAGAAGTTTTAAACGCTGCCAATTCCAGTATCCTTAAACCCTGCTAATTTAATTATTGTTTATGAGCATATTCATCCATTATTTCAACTGGCGGTCTTGTTTCTGTGGGCAATTTCAGGGTTAAACCTGCATTTGCAGCTTCATTCTGGCAAATGCCTATCCTTGCTGTGCACCCATAATGAAGCATGCTTATTATTCCATGTTAGAAACACTGCAGCTATCAGGATGCGAGCAGCAGATGTTTTCAGAAAGGCCTAGGGACTAGTAAAATGAGCAAGATAGAATTAGGAAATTTGAAGGAGGAACTCAGAGTGGAGTTCCTCAATTTCTGAATGTTTTGTTTAAAAATAAATACTAAGGCCGCTTCTTAATTTAATACTGCAGGTTGAGCCTCTACCCCTGACCCGAGATATTTAATAGCACCTTAGCTGATGAGGTCACCTCGACCTGTGATAAGAAAATATTCGCAATGAATCAATGGATAAAAATATAATCTGAAATAAGGGAATGCATATTGCCTCTCATTAAACTGTTTCCAGCTTTCTCTATCTCAAAACTTAACTTTTACTGGTTTTAATTAGTTCTCAAAACTAATGTTTGAGGCAGTCTATGTGAAAGAGTAGGACTTGTATTCAGATGATGTAATGGATCACAAGATTTAATTTAAAGCTCCTCTTCACTGGACTGGTCTAGGGTTATCAATGTGTAAACTATCAGGGGAAATTCCCTAATATGAGTCAACCTTCGAAGCATACTTGTCACGTTCTCAAACATTCCTTAGCAAGTTTATCATTAATGTTTCTGTGCTGAAATCAGGCCCCTGATTCTGCATGCGGAAATTCACCCTGGTGAGGTATACTTATTGTTCCTTCACAGTGAACCTGCTCTGATGCGTTTTAAGCACGCTCATCTAAGGCTTTTAGTATTAAATCTGTCAGAACAATATTGGAGCAGATAACCCTAAAGATAGTAACAATGTGACAATAGCAACAACAGTAACTATGGGACGATGGCTAGTATTAACATTTAGAAGAATTAAGAATTCTTAAAGTAGAAGGCAGCAGACACTGCCTGGATGGAAGGAGGTTGATATGCCCCCATTCAATGATAATCATCTGGTTAAAGGGATATAACAGAATGTGAAGTGAAGACTAAATGGCTACCCTTCTGTTGAAATCCCAGCAGAAAGGGGAACATAGTGGTACTTGTAAGTTCTTGAGTACTTGTTGGCCAAGGGAGATGGATTAAGGATTCTGTTGTGGAGCCAACAACATTGTCAAAACCCCTCCTCAGGTTCTAAGCCAGAATCACCCCCTCTTCACTAGGTATGGCAAGAGACCTTTAAGCCAATCAGAAATAAATGGTATTTATGGCTAAACTCACCCAACCTTCACCTAAACATAAAGAAATAGCATAAAAATAAGTTGAGGATAGGTGGAAAATTGGAAAAGAAAGCCACTGGAACTGTTGGGTCAGTCAACAAGCTTTTCCTCCTATAGGAAGGGTAAGAGTTATAATCTATGTGCATTAACTATTACTAATAGTATTAAATCTTTATAGTGTTGTAGATTGCTTTAACCATATTTTTGTAGCTGGACCCTATCATTGACAACACATGAACCTGATTAATCAGTCACAAGTTACATTAATGTTGTTATTCAGTAGACTATTACCTTGTTTTTAGGTGCTAGCAGTTGATGGTGGGAGGTAACACTTTGGGAGGACCCACTGAGGGGTCTCCATGCTGTAGACCTTGCTCCCTCACAAAGGCAGTTGGCTCACCCACGATCTTGTGAATATGTTGGTAAAGGGTCTCCTGATGGGATGCTGACAGAGTGATCAGACATACAGGGTCTTGACTCCCCTGGGGTGCTGGCAGACAAATAAATCACCAAGGGTTGAGAAAATCTTCCATCTCAAAGCATTGGGCAGACTCACCCCCCCCCTTCCCCCCCCCCCCCCCTTCATGTGACAGTAACAGTAAAGGCCATCCCTTTATAAAATAAAAACTAAGAAAGAAATCCGTGACAAAAACCCAAACTAAACCAGATGCTTTCTGAACCAGAAAGTAAAGCATGCTTGTAATTCCGTCTTTCTTTATTTCCAACAGACATGGCAACTTCAGTATCCTGTAGAGGGATGTGTTGCCACTGCACTCTAGAGTAAATGCTATAACTTTAGATGTCCTGAATACTCTCTTAAGAGTGCATACAGTCAAGTGCCAGACAAGAGTCAAGGATTAATGTGGACAGCTCACAGGATCTGTTTTATAATGAGATGTTCTAGTACATGAGGCAAGTACCATGAACATAACTGTCTCTAGAAGGGAGAGAAAAATGAACTGACTGAATGCAAACTTCAGTGCAATTCATTCAGCTTGTAGGCAATACAAGCACTCACTTAGGTAAGTGTCTTTCCTAGTGCAGTCATAATTTATTTCTTTGCTGCACTTTTAGATGTCTTTTTGGGAAGAGATAGCTAACTCAGTATTGTTTCCTCATGAAATATTTTAGAAGATATGGAACCTGAATTTTTCTCACCCTGATGTGTCTAGTTGAAGAAAATACCAGATGACATGAAAACAGTTTCTTTAGGGGGATGTGTCTAACAATATTTCACATCAAAGTAGTTATTGTAACATAAATAAATCGTACTTATATTTTCAGTCACTATAAAACACTACTTATTAATTAAAATTGAGATTCTGTAGTACCAAAGAATAGAAGGACTCTAGGAAAAAAGTATCAGAAAAGGAAGCTGCGGTGAAGCAGTGCAATTCAATACCTGCTTGAAGTCTTATGAATGAGGCCCATTCATAAATGTGAGAAGAAGAAGCCCTCACCCAGGGACATATGATCTCTAGGCAATTTTAGTGGCAATCTTGAGTTCTAAATATTCCCTTCCAAATCTGTTGTAAAGATAACCGAATCAATAGAACAAAACTGTGATATCTTCACCAGGTGTGCCAAGAACAAATGATAAACAGATTAATTAGTATCTACAGGAATACTGACAAATGAGAAATAAATGGCTCCAAATCACATGCTTGACTTTCTGCCTCTCCATTAAACTGCAGATTGTAATTCTGCTAAAATATTTTTTGATGCATTTTGGTGCATTAACACATTCATATGACTTTGCAAGTAGATTATAAGAGACTCCCAAAGAAAGTATTTCCTCTGTTCAGAAATGGAATGAGAATGCAATCATAGCACTGGAAGCATCATATCTCTTTCTGTTGGGGTTTGAGGAGTGCTGGGGTCTCTTGGGGTTGTCAAGAGGGGCTTTGGGTCTCAGAGTGGTCTTGGGAGGGGTCCTTGGGCTTTGGGAAGGGGAGAATGTGTAAGGAGTGCCCATTTACCTTGTCTGTGTAAAATTCTGTTTGCCTTAAGAAGTGGGGGAGGGTCTGGGATTGAGGAAGCCCTTTCCCAGGGAAGGCAGGGGATCACCTCCAGCCATCCTCCATGGCTTTTCCCCAGGCTGGCCAGGGACCGGGTTAGGGCTCCTGCCTGCTCTCCCTGGGGCCGGGGGAAGGCCGGGGCTGTTCTCGGCGTGGGCTGCTCCCCTGTGCCCCACTGATTCCTGGTGCGGTGGGTGGTGTAGCAGCCCCGCGCCGCTATGGGGAAGGGGACCGACAGGGGTGTCCCTCAGTCCCAGCGGGGACGGCAGCCCAGGAACGTGGCCATGGGAGAACCCCAGCATGCCCACGGGCGGTGGGGACACGGCCATATGGTGGGGCAGTGCAGTAGGTGCAGTCCCGGCAGCTCCCAGCTTGCGGGCAGAGACACGCTGCAAATGTCGGTGCCGGACCCTGGCGCAGCCACAGTGAGGAGCGTGGGCACGGTGGCTGCTTATGGACAGCGGCAAGGGTTCAGCGTTGTCACCGTGCTGGTGATGGCCAGTAAAAGGAGAAGAGGGTGCCTCGAGCCCTGAACATGTGGTCTCCAGCAGGAACCTCCATTGTGCCTGGAGTGAAGATGCCGGAAGAGAGGTGGAGATCGGTGCCGCTGGCCAGTCAGAAGATGGCTTAGCCAGGAAGAAGATAGCGAGATTTGCGCGAGACCTAGAGATCTTAAAAGGTCTTCCCTCTCTTCTGCTTCCACTCCAGGGGCGAAGCACACGGCTCCTCTCCTCCCGGGTCTCAGACCACGCAGGGTGACTCCACTCATTCCTCTCCGCACGGAAGCAAAGTCCAGTTTGATCACAAGTAGCCACTTCTCGAAGGTGTCCTGGGAAGGGGGTCGCTTTTCACTTCTTTTTGTGTTTTGCAGAAAGCCTCAAGGGCCGGGAGTGACACCAGCAGAGAGGGAAGGAGAGAGACGGCTTCCCTACCCCTCCCCCTCGTCACCTAGTTTGGAAAGCAGTTCCTTTTTTGTTTTTGTCCCTTTTTTCCCTTTTGTGTTTTCTGCGTGTCGAGTGTTTCTCTCTGTAAATTTTGGGTCCTCGTGGATTGTCCCTTCTTCCCTATTTTAAACCCCACGTAATAAACTGTTGCCCTGCTGCTAATTTTGTTCATTTTTCCATCATCTTTATTGTGCACGCCCCTTAGACGATAAAAAGTGGTTCAAACCACCACACTTTCAAAGACCTAAACAGACTAAGGAGACAGGTCTCTATCTTTTTACATTAGAGTTTTTTAAAAAATTTAATAGTATACAACTATCACCCAGGAAATCTCACTGAAGTCTGAAAATTTGGAAGAAGAAGTGGTACTGTTGGGCTGGGGTTTCTTCAACTCAAGAAAAGAGTAGTATTTCTTATACAATTTTAAAAAGTCTCTTAATTTTCACATGTTTTTTCCCCTTTGTTCTGGATAGTCGTATGCTTGACTCTGTTTGCAAGAGTCAGTTTACCCAAAGCTTAGTTTCTACACATTGAAATGACTTACATTGATAATCACTGACAAGACAATGCAGATTCTGGACTCCCTCTTCAGTGTGTGGTATATTAGTGCTGATTTGGCAATAGATGGAAGAGTGCTTCTTGGACAGCTGTCTAGCTGCCATCCCATGTTTCTTTGCACACTACATATATTTAAAGAAGCATTTAACCAGGGCTTTTCACTAAGTACTTTTTAGTGATGTGAAATCAAGTTGTCTTGACCTCATCTCATTCAAATATGGTCAGCTGATTGTTGTACTATTCCACAGTCCATATCTGTATGACACACTATGATACAGATATTGTATGACATACTGTATCATACTGATGCAGTATCAGACCAAAATCATTCTGTTTAAGCTGTTCAGGGGTTGTTAATCTGCTTGTCAGTCTAGGAGATCATTTGAGATAAGAAAAAAAAAAAGCAACAAACAGAAAAATCCCATTTTTTTACAGCACAGATATTTGAAGCATTTGCTAAAGGAAAGAAAATGTGAAAAGATGCAATGATAAAAATATCTGCATTATTTTAACTGGTATTAATTGTCATGATGGCTCACATAAGGCCCAGTAGCCGTAAATAATTAAAAATATCTACTAGTTTAATTTTAATAGATATATTGAAGCAGGCATACATGCATTTTTAGGTACTTATTATGATTATCCATTTTTGAAGTTACAGGCAGAAAATTGTGAAGCAGTTCATTCCACTACAAGTAGTTTTGTTTTGTTGGGTTTTTTGTTTGTTTATTTGTTTGTTTTTTCAAGAAATTATGCCGTTCCTCCTAAAAAGTGCAATTTGCTTTCTGATACATGGGAGGTATTATCAAAGTAAGGACTTCCAACAGAATATGATCTCAGGGTATAAGTTTATGTTGTTTCATATTTGTCTGCCCCAGTTTTGAATTTTAGTTAAATATTTATATGTTTTCCATTAAAAATATTTATATTCACTTGCAATTGGATTTGGGGGTGAGGGAGAGAGGAAGCTAGGAAATAGGTTTATTCAGCTAAGATAGATAAAGAATGTACACAACATAAAATCCAATATTAAAACATATTTTTTAAAAAAAAAAAAAAAAACAAAAAAAACCAAAAAACCCAAATTAAATGAATTATAGATATTTTAAAGCAAATAAGCTTAAAATTAAATTATATATATTTACAACATACCAAGAGAAGGAATCTAGGACATACCTTTCTTCTTTTAAATTGTACATCAATAGTCTTGATATATTTCTCGAAATTCTCATATAATGGCATGAAATAGAACTGTATATTCCATGTCATGTGAATTAAGAAAAGTTGTAAGGGCTATTATTTTCAATGGAGGAACACATGGCATTCAACATTCATCACTATGGACATCGCCATTTTACAGAGAATTCTTTTTCCTGCTCATCACATTATGAAAACCTCTGATAAACACTGATTAGGCTAGTTTCCTGGTCTACAGTTACTGTAAAAAACCCACAACAAACAAAACAAAACAACCCGTACAAAATATTAGCATACAGACATCACATACTAGATACCAGCCTATTCTGATATATTTCTGCATATTGGAAGAGTTCTTTTCAAAGCAGCTGGTATGCATTATGCGCCTGTCATGACAACTATAAGCAGGGTATCTGCCAATATTGATAACAAAACTGCTGCAAATTATACTCAGGAGCGTGAGGGTGCAGCATGCAAAACATATCAAGCCTGGCAGTGAGGTGGTTTGTTGCCCACGCAAAACACCGCAGCTTTAAAATTACCTGCTCCATAGCAAAGAACAATGTTTTGTCCATTCTGATTGGTAACAGTTATTAATGTAGTCACTTGCTGAAAACAAGAGAAACAACAGGATATTTGGAAAAGAAAATCTTGATGCTTGACCTCTGGTGCCAGAACTGCTATTGCTTCCAGCTGGGTCTCATTTTTTTATCACAAAATGTGCTGCAAGAAAAATCTCACAGTGAATGGAACTGGGGTTAAGGCAAGGAAGATAAAATAGCTGCCCATGAGGCTCATCAAGAGAAAATCTTGCTGTGATTTTGAAAGCAGTATGAGTTGGATGTACAAGTGGGCACAGTTATGACTCATTTACCAAGTAATGAACCATCACATGATGTGAAGAAGCTCCTTTTTCCCATCAACTCTGCACAAAGTGAAGAAGCCTCATAACAGGATGGTTTCCTGAAGCTTTTTTGTTCTTGACTAAAATTTCTTTACTTTGAAACATTGTCTACTAAGCACCACAAGAATCTCCTATGTTAAACATGATTACACTATTCATAAAATGAACCTTTCGCAGGCTGCTGTAACAGATCTCATATATTTAATTTGAAATTACTGCAGTCAGATTGCACTGTGATTTTAAATCCAACAGAAGATAGATGAATTTCCTCCTACTCCTCAAAAACTGAATTCACCACAGAAAAGAGCTTTCTCAGTGCATGACACACAGTGCTAAGTGCATAGAACATGTAAGATTTTATAAATTACATGTTTAATTTTCCTTCAAAAACCAATCGTCAATGTTACAATTGGTAACATTGTGATGGATAATTTCTCTTTTGCTCTCTTTTCTATTAAGGAGCGTGACTGGGCAGAAGAACTCCTGTTTTCCTTGCTCCTTCTACTAACCTCTACAGCCAGCAGAACCCTCTAGAGAGCAGAGGCAGGAAATGTCTCTGCAGAGCATGCCTGACACTGCTCTAATGGGTGACTTTCCTGTACGTACAGGGCACAAGCAGTGAATGAAAAAGAGCAGAAGAAAGTGTAAGACCACAAGAAAGATTCTGGAAAATAGTGGAACAGATAAATAAGCAAATGCCAGAGGTGACAAAATGAAAACAAAACAAAACAAAACAAAACAGGTAGAGAGCCAGACAAAGAGAATGGCTTTTGCTGAAACCCATAAAAATTGATAAACTGAATACAGGAGTAGTAAAAAGGACATTCCTATAAAGATTTCAGTGAAGAGACCGGATAGTTATTCTCAACTCATTTTACTGTTACTTTTCCCATCCATTTGTTTCAAGTATCTGTGTTTAGAAGAGGTAAGTCTTCAGCTCTGGAGATGAAGAGTTGTGGTACATTTAATTTTTGGAAATGTATGTGAAAATTTTCTTCAAAAGTCTAGTATATTTCTACAACCATAAACTTCAATGGGGACCTATCCCTGAAATGTTTAGAATATTAAATGATAAAAGAGTTGGTGTAAATGCTAATCTTGGTTCTCTCACATAAGTGCATCAGGAATAATTGAATATGTAATGGTGCAACAGTCTTTTTGACTGCCAGAGAAGACAAATATACATTTCAATGCTCAAAATTCATTATCAAAACAAGCAAGGTCTCTGATAGTAATTTTTAACATGTGACTTTAATGTGGTGGTTTGACAGCAAATTCAGCTTAAGGGTTTCTCTTGCTACCTCTGCTTGCTGACCCCTACCTTTAAAGTGCCCCTCATTGTGTCAAAATGACTGTAATCCAGACCACTAAAATGATCTTGGTTAAAAAAAATCCTCTGAAGAACAGAGGCTTGGGGAGGGTTAATATTATTGTAGTATACTCACTGTAATCTTAATGTTCTCTAGATAAACATTTGGCCGCTGCCAAGGAAGAGTAAAAGGAAAGCAAATTCCAATGCAGAGATAGGAATAAGAAGTGGCAAGAATTTCTTTATTTGATGCTGCTGCCAAGGCCCGTGGCTCATCGAACTGCATCTGGAGATGGGAGTCATGGGATGCTCATATTGCACTTTGTGAGTCTTGAACCAGGGCAACACTGCTGCAATTCAGTATAATTCACAGTATGGTTGTATAACACACCTGTTCATCATGTCCTGCAGTGACTAATGTCACAAATTGGAGAGGAAGGGGAGAGGATTGTACACCAAAACACTCAAAGAAATCTGAATTTTAGGGGAAGAAAGAATGCCTTTTTTCCCCCTCATTCTGTCTTAAACAACCCTCATCTAAGTAGCTTGGTATTTTTAAGAAACACTACTAAGCTACTTCAATCTGATCTGTGATTTCTTTTCAGCCAAACATCTGCACTAATAAACTCCCATATGTATACAGTAATGCTGTGTAACTATGGTTAACAGAGTGAGTGATTTTTTTTTATTTTTTTTCAGTACAGAATAAAAATATCAGCACAAAGGGGATTTTCTTGTATAACCGTATCCCTGCAGAGAAAGGAAGAATATATCACTTATTTGTAACACAATTCTGTTCATATTTCCAACAGTAAATCCAAAAAGCCTCTTCATGTTTTTCTCAAATACTTTTTATGCCCTCCTGATTAGCAAAGATGCGCCTCAGAGTGGCTGTCTTTGCACCTCTGTTCTTTTCAATTTAAAACAAGGTTTGGTGCAACTGGTCTTGGCTATTTGCCTTCTCTCCTTTATCCTTCTGCAGACAAATCAGATTCCAAGTACTCTGCCAACTGTTCCACGAGGGAAGGTGAATACATTGGCATTTTATCTGCCTTGGAAGAGTTTATGAGCAGTTAATCATTCAAGATTACACAGAATAAGGTTGGAAAAGA
>VXBA01003429.1:245529-326636 GCA_013399895.1 Serilophus lunatus | reverse complement strand
ATAGTGATCTTGTGTGGACACTGTTGATGGCCATGAAGACAGACAGAAATGCTTGAAATACCAGGGGAGCTGAAATTGCCAGGAGAGGAGAGGGAGGTGTGGCACGGGCCTCACGCTGGGCCCTGCAAGGGCTGGGCTGGGACACCAGGACAGGCGGGAGTGCGCAGAGCACACTGGCGTGGCACAGTGCCTGGAACAGTTGGGAGGACCCGAGGGGCTCCCCCACCACTCCTGGGCTCGCTGCTATGCCAGGAACAGCGGAGCCTGTTGCATACAGCACACCTATGCCACACCTGAACGCACAGGCTAAGTCGGAACACCAGGACAGCCAGGGATATCAGGAGTGGTAGGTCCCCTACCCCTGTCGCCAGGGCAGGGCTCAGGCGCTGCCTAGGTGGAGCGGTGCTGCTGTCATGGTGCAGCAGTAGAGGTGGCAGGGTGAGCGCGGTGCCAAGCAGGGCACACAGGTGCACACTGGCGGCGGCCAGCGAGCCCACTCCGGTCCATCGGTCAGTGGCTGTGGTGGCAGCAGCGTGGTGGCAACACGTGACAGCGACACATTGTTTCGACCTGCGGCGAGGCAGTGAAGGTGGGGCCTGGAGGCAGAGCTGGGGTAGAGCCAGGGCGGGACGGCACTGGAGAGACCAATGGGGATTCGGTGACGAGTGAGACTGCCCCTNTCCTGGGCTCGCTGCTATGCCAGGAACAGCGGAGCCTGTTGCATACAGCACACCTATGCCACACCTGAACGCACAGGCTAAGTCGGAACACCAGGACAGCCAGGGATATCAGGAGTGGTAGGTCCCCTACCCCTGTCGCCAGGGCAGGGCTCAGGCGCTGCCTAGGTGGAGCGGTGCTGCTGTCATGGTGCAGCAGTAGAGGTGGCAGGGTGAGCGCGGTGCCAAGCAGGGCACACAGGTGCACACTGGCGGCGGCCAGCGAGCCCACTCCGGTCCATCGGTCAGTGGCTGTGGTGGCAGCAGCGTGGTGGCAACACGTGACAGCGACACATTGTTTCGACCTGCGGCGAGGCAGTGAAGGTGGGGCCTGGAGGCAGAGCTGGGGTAGAGCCAGGGCGGGACGGCACTGGAGAGACCAATGGGGATTCGGTGACGAGTGAGACTGCCCCTCCTTGGGATGGACTGGGGGAAGCGCCAGGGTGAAGATTCTGAGTCGTAGGACTATATGAAACCAGAGAATTCCTCAGTCTATTTCTCTCTTAGCGCCTGGAGTTTATCGGCGAAGGGGCTGGTTTTGGTGCCTAGATTTTTCCAGCGTCTGCCAACTTGGAAACCATCACGTGCTCTGCGAGTCGTCCTTTCTCTCTGGTGTCTTGTTCCAAAGACCAGCCAACAATAGAGGGCAAGCATTCGCCTGCCAGCCATCATCGCATCATTGCTTCCCACGGCGCTAACATCCCCCTGCCATCTACCTCGACTCAACTGCACCTTCAGACATTGAAATAGGGAATAACTTTTTGTTTTGTTTATTGCCTGGTGGAGGGGGGGGATCGGTGTGTGTGTGTGTCTGGTGGGTTGTTTTGGGGTTTTGCGAAGTGGTTGTTGGGTTTTCTTCTATGAGTTTTTGGTATTTTAAAATTTTTAAGTTAATTTTTTTTCTACCTCATATAATAAATTCTTATTTCTTTAATACATTTGCATCCATAATTTATTAACCAATAATTTGTCCACCAAACCTGGACACTAATGTACAAAAAAATTAGTTTTATTGCTAATTTTCAATAAAAGAAAAGCTATTAAAACTTACATATGAAGGTCAAACTATCTCAGTGTTGCAACTATACTGTTGTTATTTATAATAATTAACAAACATAAAGAATTGTAAAAAACAAAAGACAAAACAAGAGACAGATTCAATTTATTCAGAAGTTGAATCTGTGTAAAATAAATGCTGCCTTGACTGTCTGAAGATGTTGGTTTTCCTGGAGTTGCCAAGAAAAAGACACAATTACTTACTCTTTTTCCAGTGCACAGTTTATCTCCATAACCCTGAGAATTCTGCTATTGGTATTCAACTATAACTCAAACTATCTGACAATATTTTGTAGAAATCAATACTGTCAAATGTATTAAAGATGCACTGTGATTGTTTTATGAGTAAACTGGGCAGTTTCAAAATGCGCTAAAAGTCCAAAAAAGATCTCATTCTGAAAGTGAAAACGTTTGTATATTTTTATGGTGATACTTAACCAGAAAGTAACAGGAGAAAAAAAATCTCTTTTTGTAATATATTCCTTAAAAAAAAAAAAGAGTCTGAAGTTATTTTTTACCAAAAATTTACAAAGTTGTCACTTTGGTACTATTAAAAGCATGAATAAGTTTTAATCCAGAAAATGAATGTACACAGTGGCTCTGAGCCAGCAAAGCAGTTACTTACATATTTATATATGCATATAGAAATATATAAATTTTCATATTTTACAGATATGCTCAAAGCTTTGCTGGTCTGGGAAAGTAAAAAAGAAATAAAAGTGGTCAGAACAACTTCTAGCTTCTGGAAGTACTGTCAAGCAGCACTGTCAGCTTGATAAAATCTATTAGGATAAAGAAAAAACGCAGCTCCAAGAAAGCTGAAAAGTAGACAGGAATAAGCATGACATTTTTAGGTTTATGTATTTTACAGATCTTTTAAGGTCAATTTTATATTTTTTTTTCCTTGATGATGGTGTTGTTGTGGTATTTTTATGTTATTATAATTATCTGTTTAACTTGTACTCCTAAACAGAGATACTAGAATAGCAGAGATATTTTCACTTGTGCANCAGGCTAAGTCGGAACACCAGGACAGCCAGGGATATCAGGAGTGGTAGGTCCCCTACCCCTGTCGCCAGGGCAGGGCTCAGGCGCTGCCTAGGTGGAGCGGTGCTGCTGTCATGGTGCAGCAGTAGAGGTGGCAGGGTGAGCGCGGTGCCAAGCAGGGCACACAGGTGCACACTGGCGGCGGCCAGCGAGCCCACTCCGGTCCATCGGTCAGTGGCTGTGGTGGCAGCAGCGTGGTGGCAACACGTGACAGCGACACATTGTTTCGACCTGCGGCGAGGCAGTGAAGGTGGGGCCTGGAGGCAGAGCTGGGGTAGAGCCAGGGCGGGACGGCACTGGAGAGACCAATGGGGATTCGGTGACGAGTGAGACTGCCCCTCCTTGGGATGGACTGGGGGAAGCGCCAGGGTGAAGATTCTGAGTCGTAGGACTATATGAAACCAGAGAATTCCTCAGTCTATTTCTCTCTTAGCGCCTGGAGTTTATCGGCGAAGGGGCTGGTTTTGGTGCCTAGATTTTTCCAGCGTCTGCCAACTTGGAAACCATCACGTGCTCTGCGAGTCGTCCTTTCTCTCTGGTGTCTTGTTCCAAAGACCAGCCAACAATAGAGGGCAAGCATTCGCCTGCCAGCCATCATCGCATCATTGCTTCCCACGGCGCTAACATCCCCCTGCCATCTACCTCGACACAACTGCACCTTCAGACATTGAAATAGGGAATAACTTTTTGTTTTGTTTATTGCCTGGTGGAGGGGGGGGATCGGTGTGTGTGTGTGTCTGGTGGGTTGTTTTGGGGTTTTGCGAAGTGGTTGTTGGGTTTTCTTCTATGAGTTTTTGGTATTTTAAAATTTTTAAGTTAATTTTTTTTCTACCTCATATAATAAATTCTTATTTCTTTAATACATTTGCATCCATAATTTATTAACCAATAATTTGTCCACCAAACCTGGACACTAATGTACAAAAAAATTAGTTTTATTGCTAATTTTCAATAAAAGAAAAGCTATTAAAACTTACATATGAAGGTCAAACTATCTCAGTGTTGCAACTATACTGTTGTTATTTATAATAATTAACAAACATAAAGAATTGTAAAAAACAAAAGACAAAACAAGAGACAGATTCAATTTATTCAGAAGTTGAATCTGTGTAAAATAAATGCTGCCTTGACTGTCTGAAGATGTTGGTTTTCCTGGAGTTGCCAAGAAAAAGACACAATTACTTACTCTTTTTCCAGTGCACAGTTTATCTCCATAACCCTGAGAATTCTGCTATTGGTATTCAACTATAACTCAAACTATCTGACAATATTTTGTAGAAATCAATACTGTCAAATGTATTAAAGATGCACTGTGATTGTTTTATGAGTAAACTGGGCAGTTTCAAAATGCGCTAAAAGTCCAAAAAAGATCTCATTCTGAAAGTGAAAACGTTTGTATATTTTTATGGTGATACTTAACCAGAAAGTAACAGGAGAAAAAAAATCTCTTTTTGTAATATATTCCTTAAAAAAAAAAAAGAGTCTGAAGTTATTTTTTACCAAAAATTTACAAAGTTGTCACTTTGGTACTATTAAAAGCATGAATAAGTTTTAATCCAGAAAATGAATGTACACAGTGGCTCTGAGCCAGCAAAGCAGTTACTTACATATTTATATATGCATATAGAAATATATAAATTTTCATATTTTACAGATATGCTCAAAGCTTTGCTGGTCTGGGAAAGTAAAAAAGAAATAAAAGTGGTCAGAACAACTTCTAGCTTCTGGAAGTACTGTCAAGCAGCACTGTCAGCTTGATAAAATCTATTAGGATAAAGAAAAAACGCAGCTCCAAGAAAGCTGAAAAGTAGACAGGAATAAGCATGACATTTTTAGGTTTATGTATTTTACAGATCTTTTAAGGTCAATTTTATATTTTTTTTTTCCTTGATGATGGTGTTGTTGTGGTATTTTTATGTTATTATAATTATCTGTTTAACTTGTACTCCTAAACAGAGATACTAGAATAGCAGAGATATTTTCACTTGTGCAGATTAACATTGAAGTGTCTTCTGTCTCAACTGGCATTAAAATATCATCTTTCACATCAGTGCAAATGAAGGAGTACTCAATATTTTGTAATTTGGCATTCATATTCTGAAAGTTTCATATTCTAAACAAAGGTTTTAAAAGGCATGTTGTTGTTTCTTGGTAGCCAGTCAAGAAGATTGTCCTAGAAGAATTTACAATTGTGTTTATGACTGCAACTGGAAATAATCCCAGAAATGTCTTGTTTTCTGATGTGTGTAGAAGGGCTCTAAATGGTATGATCTTCAAGTGTGTCTGCAATTAAGTTACCTCATCTAAATCCAGAACATTTTTTTAATTTGTTTTAGATATTGGAAACAAAGTGCTGAACAACAGGATCTGCTATTACACTTAAAAAAAAAAAAAAAGAAAAGCTAAACGATCTATTTTAAAGGTTCGGTTTTGATTTTGTCATGCACAAAGATAGGGCTTATTTTCACTACCATATGTGAGCACAGTGAATGATACACTAACTTTTTTATCAGGTTGGACAATCAGTCTGACTCTAAATGGAACAGTAAAATGTAATGTTCTGATACCTGACAATAGCTCTTCCTTCAGACAGCTTTTGGATAAATATCTGAGGACTTCCAATTCTATTTGCAAGGACAGAGAAGTAAACTTGAAAGTCTGGATATCATCATTGATAAGCTTGATTTAATTTGTATTTAACAGGTATATTTATTAAAAAATGACACAGAAAGTAATGAACGTGGGCTCCCATTCTCTAAAGTGCCTTTTGTTTTTCCTTTAAAGTACTAAATTGTGGGTTTCCTGCAAATAGCAAACATTTTGCATTTTTAGAAGTAAAAATTTCAGAAATGAAAAAGATGACCAAAAATCATAAGAGAAATATCATGAAGTACTGTACAAATGAATTGCTTCATAGACTTTGATGTGATAATCTCAATCTCACTTTGACTATAAATTTATAAACAGTCATCTAAGCTTCTTCTTACTTAGGGGGATATCTGCAAAGCACATTCTGCTTCATCTGCTGTAGATGGCTAAAGTAAGAAGGGTACCTTTCCCTTTGATCACAAAACATGCCTTAGACTAGTTTTAGATAAGTAAGGACTAGCTTTGACCACAAGTTAACTCTTAAACAGCTAAAATTAGGTTATTGCATTTTTGCCGTCTGTTTACATTAAAAAGAGATTGCTTTTGACTCACATTCTCTTCTCATTTGAGACCTGGACTGTTTTTCTGCTCTTTATTATTATTTCCTAAATAAATGAAATGTCAGAAATGTTTTTCTCTATAAGTTTTTCTTACAAGTCTTGTTATAAAACCTGAGTAATAAGCAGTTTCTGTCTTCTCATCACATATTTTCTCTTGATTCTGACAAGATATAGGAGAAAGAAACCACACAAGGCATGGTAAACTTTAAATATTCTCTTTGATAGAAAGAAGTTTTAAAAAATTGGGACAGATTAAGAAAGGATGAAGTGAATATGACATTTTTTACAGATTTCAATATATTGGAATAAATTTAGAAGTATATCAGGCAGCAGAAATTGTTTTGCAAATAACAAGACATCTTAATTGATTCAGTGATCTTTTACTGCATATGTTTGACAAAACATTAAGTTTTCTGCAGGTGTCTGTACATAGAATAAAAGAAATAAAGTTTCCACACATTAAAAACAAACAGAAAGCAATCTGTACAGCATTTGGATTCCCGGATCAATTTATTTTACAGTCATTTTCTTACCTTACAATTTTTAATAGCTATCACTATTTTTATATGGCTTTTTTATGGAAGCAAAGAATCCAGAGTCAAGAAAAAGCTTTCCTGGATTTATGGTTAGTATATAATTCACTTCAGCTGGTATAATGAAGTTAGACAAAAATCAGAGGCTATTGGAGTGAGAGGACATGAGGACACTCTGGGGTTACAGCCATTTTGGAGCCAGCACTTGGGAAAAAGGACAGGAAATAAGACATGAGGTCTCATCAGTGAGGTCATGAGGAGTGAATGATCAAGGGTCAATGATGAGAAGGAGGTGCAGTAAGTAAGGGAAGAGCAATATGAGGGTGTGCAGGCCATGCACAACCCCAGGTTGTCTGCTAAGCAGTAAAGCACATGTGTCACTAAAAAGATGCTCTGAAGAAAAAAGATGTAAGCTAAAGATGATGTCTGTAAAAAAGCAAGTCAGTGAAAAGCAAAAACCAACAAACAAAAAATAGAAAAACAGACAAATCTTTATATGTAGGAAAGACTTTGGGCTGCAAGTGATTCTTTGTGTTCTCAGGAGAAATGATTTGGCAAGAGGCTGAGGTACAGGGCATTTTAAGACTTATATGTATCCCATTTGAGCTGATCCAGATCTTCCAAAAGTCTTTCTAATTTCAACTACTGCGGTCAACATGTTTTGTGAGACGAAGTGATTTTTCTTTCTGACAGGAAAGATTTTCTAACGAAGACATTGGGGATGTTTTTTGTTTGATTCAGTATTTGCTCCCATTTTTAACATTAAATATATGCCTGCGTTAAATTTACACACACACACACACACAAATTCCCAAAAGCAACAACAAAACCAAGAAAAACCCAAAAAACCCCATAAGCCAACCAACCAAAAAAACACCCATAAGCAAACCCAAATATTTTTAGCATTACAGTATAACTATCATTGTGTCTTATTTAAGAGAAAAGTAAGAATTTTTCCATTAGAAAGATGACCATTTTTCACAGAATATGAAAGAAATCTGTGATATATTAAACTTTACATTATGAATTATTTTTTTTATATGGAATATATTTTGGTCTGTACTTTTAAGACTATATTCCAATATCACTGAGACATCTGACACAGAAAGAAAATATGTCACTCAAGGTATCCATCACTGCTGTGAATACTTTAGAGGGATGGCAGAAGGTGCTACTACTGCAGTGTATAATTAGGCATAGTGTTAACAGCAGTGAATCCATAAAATCCAAAGTATTTGGCTCAATTTCAGTGATACTTAGTCTAGCACAGGATTGGGGTCTGCAGCTAGTGACAGTGGCGTTTTCCAATGTGTGCTGCTACTGCCAGGGTTGGTGCTGTTAAACAGTTGAATAGTAATAATGGCAATAAAATAGTGAACTTGGCAGCACAGGGCACATTTTTATCAAGAGCAATTTGAGGGAATTCACCTTATTCTATAGTAAAGTCTATGACAGTTTTCGTTTGCAGAAAGTTGCACTGGTGGAAAAAGAAAGGAAGTGGTTCCCTGAGGAGGATAATAAGAGCGTTTGTAGTGGGAGCAAAAGATATGTGAATAGAAATGAGGTGCCTTTGAGGCAAAATGGGTGATTGTTTTTATCATTATAATTTTTTAGTGTAGGCAATAAACCTTGAAATGTGTGTATTTGGGGGATTGGAATATATTGATACACATGATAGTGAGCATATTTTGGTTTTGTGCAATAAGAACACCTTGAAAAGGCACCTGTGAGATTGCACTATTTTAACCACAAAGGTTGTGATATGCTATAAATATGCTATTATTTTGGAAGTTACTCAGCATGTTTTTCATTTTGGTTTGGCAGGACCTGAAGAATGTGGATACATAGAGTACGACAAATTCTTCATGAAGTTTCATTCATTAATTAAAGCTCTTAATAATTAATATATTTATTGTCTTCAATATATAATTAATTCTGAATTTTATAAATTATTGAGTATTACTTTCCCCCCATTTACTTTGTTTCATCTGATTTATTTTATTTAAACTCCATTTAATCATGTTACCTATTGTTACAAGGGAGAATTGGTAATGATTTCAAAGTTTCTTGCAAGTAGTAATTTCAGATTTACTAGTTTGGATAAATATGTTGAATTCTATCAAAAATAGTTTGATACACTTCCTATAAGAATCTTTTGAATTTTTAACCCAAAAATATATTACCAAGTTCTTTTTGAATCTTTCTCAGTTTGTTGCAAGCATAATTCATAAGGAAAATACACAATTAATGTGCTCTGAAAAACCAAACCTAATTCAATATTTTTTTTCATCTTAGTGAAAAACTTCATATATGATTATGTCAGAAGAATTTCTATTCTTCAAAGTGGTTGAAAATACATTTTTTAATTTTATTTTTAATTATATAATTTAGATGAAGACAGTTCAATTTCTATGTTTAAATCTTCAAGTATGTGAATTTTTCAGTACAGAGTACATTGATAGACATGTCATAAGCTTAGATTTGTGAGTATTAACAAGCAATAATGACTTTTATAGATTCATTAATGTATACATTACAACCCATTCACTCAGATAATTGTGAGAGGATTTTTTTGGTAATTTTTGTTACAAGGTTTTAAATATTACTGACAGACATTTACAAACATTACAGACAGACATTTAAAATGCAGTCTACAGTTTAGAAAACACATGTATCTAAAATTTATAGTCATATATCAAGATTATCTTTTACTTTCATCCCACTCTTTTCTGTAAACATGTGCCTGATACTGTTTTCTGCAGTAATGATATTAGGAAAAATTTCGCCTGTGAAACCGGTAACAGCTAGAAATTGTCAAAATACTTGAACAGTAGGTAAAGCAGGGAATCCCTTCCAATCCAGAGAATTCTATGATTCCACGATCTTCAGTATTTTTGATTTCAATTTATGTTTTTATGTGTCAGTTGTTCAACACTTTCTTCTCATAAGGAAATATTAATATTTTAACGAAATAGTTTCTTAACACTACTTCCTATTGTGCAAAACTTGATGCAGATTATTTTTTAAACTCTTAGAACTCCATCATCATAAAATTCATTGTCCTTCGAGTCAGGCTTACTGCTTTTACCTACACTGAAATACCAGACAGCCTGGACCAATGAATGTTAGGCAGTAAGTTAAAAAGTCACCTTGTTGTACCTTTTCTCCTCACAAGAGTAAATGATCCATATGTAGATTCATAACAAAGAACATTTTAACTTTACATAAAAGTAATTAAAAGAAAAATATTTTAAAACACGTTTATCTGTACATTTATTTCAGCTAAAAATTTTTCATCTCTAATCTTGGCAAGTCTTGCTTCTTAAGACATCTTCACTAGTTTTTCTTCTCTGCTTTTAAAAAATAAATATTTATTTCTCCAATGTTTCTTTTGATACTTGACACAGTTCTTTATATATGTAGCACATTTTTTTCCTGTTCTATCATTTCTTCTGACAAAAGTTTATTAATTCTTCTGATCAAAGCTGTTTATTAATTGACATATTATTAGCTGTTTTTTCAAAATTTTTAATTCATTATTTTCACTTTGTTTCCCTACCACTAATTAGAACGATAGTCCCAAAGTTTCAGGAGCATCAGAACCTACAGAAAATTAATGCATCTTGTAAAATAAGAAGAACCTGCGCATGACATTGATGTTGTAAAATAATTAGAATATATCTGCACGTAAACAAACTGCAAAACAGCAGTGTTGTTCTATCTTTTCTCAATGAACTACTGAATGCTGTGCTCTAAGCAAATTTCTGTCCACAGGCATTACCTTCTCATAGAATCATAAAATGGTTTGGGTTGGAAGGGAGATTAAAGATCATCTGTAACCTCTCTGCCATGAATAAGGACACCTTCGACTAGACCAGGTTGCTCAGAGTTTCATCCAACCTGGCCTTGAACGCTTCCAGAGATGGGGCACCTCTGCTGTTGGATGGTTACTTCTGTTTGAACAATTTTACTCTTTGCGCGATATTATTTTGGCATCCAGGACATAACTCCTGAATGTTTTTTATATTGCCTGGTAAAGCATCTCCAGACTATCCATCACCTACTCCAGAAGGCATCCCAAGAAACATCTCAGTAAGTAGTAATTCATGCTCTAGAAATATTTGCATTTTAAGTCCTGTGCAACTTTTTGAAATGTGTAGAAGTTTTATGAATTTTTCTAAGCACATAAGTTTCCCCTTCTTTAGAGATTGCCTTTTAAAGTAAACTGTAAAAGCTCTCTGTTGAACATGCAGGACATGCCATAGGAGGAAAATAGTGCTTATGTTTTATTATCATTGCTCAAGGATTATTCCAGTAATAACTTGTTTTTTGAGAAAGATTTCTAGCTCTTCTTCCACATGAGCTGACAAATCTGTTCTTGTGATAAAAGCACGTTCAGTAAAACTAAATATAGATCTCAACTGCCATGGCTTGCTTTCTGAAGGAGAGGATTGTTGGCAAAGTAATGCTGGCTGTACTACTTCACAGTATTTTGTGAATATCTGCAAAATGCATAGCATATAAAATTATCACTTCTTGAAAAACTATCATGGAAGTCTTTACCGGCATACTTAGGTCACCTCATTCACTTCTTCACTATTTGATATTTGCAGTGCCTTATTTCCTTTTGTCAGATTTTATGATGCTTCTTGTGCCTTGCATCTCAATTATTGTTCAAAGTTCCTCAAAATTTCCACAGTGTTAAGACATCAATCCTCTCCAGACTGAAACAAACCTGAAACAACTGCCTGTGATTTTGCTTTGTTAGAAGAAGGTGGTCGGTCCCAGTGTCTTTTGAAGGGGCATTGTGGTGGTTTGGACTACTATTTCACTAGTGGGGCACATAACAATGGCAAAAGACTGAACAGATTTCACAGTAACTAACAGATTTATTGTTTAGGGCTTTACTAAAATCTTTATGGGATTTCAAAATAATCAATGAAATACACAATATAACACTTGACAATGTCATGCAAAAAAAAAGAAAAAAAACCAACTGCTTTTCAAAGTTGGCTGGCCGGCCAAGAAGCAGAGGAAGGAAGGGAAGCCGCTTTTATGATGGTAATTTTTTGGCTTTTGGAGCTTCTTGCAAGACAAAAAAGGTGAAAAACACTCCCCCCCTCAGGGACACTCACAGGGGAAAACTATCGCTTGCAGTTTGGCTGGCTTGGCTCTGATGGTGCTGCGCTGCTGCCTGTGCCCACTGAAAACTATGCGGCTAGGGCCTGGGGGCACTCTCACTGCCAGCCATGGGGCACTCTCGGGGCCACCGGCACTACTCGTGGAGCACTCACCACTCACAGGGACCCCCAAGAGGGATCCCCAGAGTGGCGGCGCCACTCTTGGCTATCCGGAGCGGCTGCTGTCACTTTGCAGTCACCGCCAGCACAGCGCTAGCACAGGGCACCTGCTGCTGCCCCAGGGACTTTGCAGGAGGGATCCCCAGGCCAGCGGGACTGCAGGAGCCGCTCACGGTCCAGGGAGGGCAGTGGGTGCAGCCGCGCGCTGCAATGACCAGCAGGGAGGCACTGCTGTCATCTTCAGAAATCCAGGTAAGGCAGCGCCGATCACAGCCTGCTGCGCGGGGCCAGGGGGGCCGTGGGAACCCGCACTGCCTGCCGTCACTCTGTTCTGCCCACTGCCGTGATCTGGGAGCCGCCCCACCTCCAGAACCGCCAGGAAAAATGGAGAAACAGGAGGAGCAGCTCCGCGTTCTCTACTGCGCACCTGCCATGCCAAATGGCTTCTGAACTGCGGGCGCACCGTTTCTGTTCTTGTCTTTCCGTCGCTGCCCCACCGCTCCCCCTAACCACCACCCTCCCCCAGGGGGGAGTCTCGGTGCTCTGGGAGCGGCGGCTCTGTTCCCGCAGGACTTCCACTGCCGTCTCTCCATGTGAAACTGGGCAGCAGAGGAATGGGGGAGAGTTCTACTGCTCTGTGGATACTGCAATTTCAGTCTTTTTCTCATGTTTCTAAAAAAACCTGGTTTTACGAACAGGTAAACAATCTAAACAATCTAAACACTTTCTTTTCCTCCTTTCCCCCCCAAATCCCACCCCAAACCCATAACAGGCATTTAACATGAGAAGCAAGTTGTGAATTTACAGTAAAAAAAATTTCAGCATTTTTTCTTATTCAACCTCTCCACTACTTTTTCATTAATTTAAATCATTCCACCTACTTGGATATGAGATTGACAATGCTTGTCTTGTCCTACAGTTGTTTTTTTTACTACTAGTTTGTTTTGGTTTTTTCAATTCTAGTTAACACCCCTTGCAGACAATGCACTGGGTTTAAAAAAAACTCCAGTATTGGTCAAGGCTATCTTGAAACAAACACCTATAGAAAAGCATTTGATTCATAAATATCTATGTGAAAGCAAAACGTAAACCATATTTTCATGGAATGTTTAATTTAAATTTCTTGCTTTAAATAATTCTCAGAAATAACATACTAAAATTATTCTGTATATTCCCCTGGTGGCCAGCACCCTGAAGAAGGGTGACTGAGGTCCAGCAATATTTGATCCTTTTGTAAAATCACAGTTGTTGAAGTTCTGGCACTAGAGGACTACAGTAGAAAACTGTGGAAGGGAAAATAGTTCCTTTGAAATGTTGATTTCTAAAAACATGTATCAGGGTGGGTTTGATGAATTTTAAGACTTTTCAAACTTTTGACATTTTGACAGAATTTTTAGTTTAAAATTTCTTTTATAAATGCATTTTCAAATTGTTCTTATTTAATATTCCGATTCTGGATCAGCTGTGTAATTTTTTTCCACAAAATACATTTTTTACATTAGTCTGAGATATAGTCAACAATATAAATTAAAGAAAAAATTTCCAGTATTTTTCATTTTAAAAAATACATTTAATTCAGAATGATACCATTCTCCAGAGGAAAAATTATATTCTAAATATATTTACTTTAGTGCATTTTGACTTCAACAGTCAAACACTCAACAGTTCCTTTGTTTTTCTGGTTTCAGAATATAAACTGGTCCCTCAGTTCTTTAATTTCTTTCTTTTTGATCTCTGGCAAAACATAGCTTTCCCTTGAAGTGAAGAGTGTCTGTATCTCCAATTTTTTTGTGGACTTTTTTCCTATTCCAATTCAGACATTCTCATTTGATTTAGAAAGACGTGTTTGTGAATGTGTTCTGTGTGATTTTTTTCCCCAATGAAGTTCATGACCAGGTTGGATGGAGCTCTGACCAACATCATTTGGTGAAAGGTATCCCTGCAGGGAGGGTGGAAGTAGATGATTTTTAAAATCCGTTTCATCCCAGGCCATTCTATGAATCTATAATTCTACAGTTCTATGGGTCTGTGATTCTTTGTACTCCAGGTGAATGCACTCATCTTTCTTCTGAAAAATATCCTTAATCCTGCTTTTTCATCTATTGTATTATAGGAAAATAATCACACTTGTAGAAGAGTGCATTACATGCACATTGATCCTGAATATTTAATACTATATTTGCAGCCATAATAATGCTTTCATCTCCATTTCAATATTTGTTATGCTTTTGTGTGTATATTTTCTATTTCTCTACAGGCAAGTTTTAACTTAGTAAAAAATAAATAAATCTCATGATCTAGAGCTTGAATATATCAAACATTTTATTATAGATCATCTATTTCTATCTCTTTTCTTGATTATACTTTTATAGATGCCTTGACCACAAGGCTCTCCTACATATCACTGTATTAGTTTTGCAGGACAAGGCTTCGGTAGCAGGGGGCCTACAGAGGTAGTGGCTGCTGCCAGAAGCTCCCCCCATGTCCAACAGAGACAATGCCAGATGGCTCCAAAAAAGACCATGGACAAGGCTATGCCCAACATTGATGGCTGGACCACCTCAAGGGTTACAAACATGTTAAAGAGGGTGGAAAAACCCTGCACAGCAAACTGCAGCTGAGGCAGAAGTAAAATATGTGAGAGGAACAGCCCTGCAAACACCAAGGTTAGTGCAGAAGGAGGAGAAGGATTTGCTTCAGGAACTGGAGCTGAGATTCCTCTGAAACCTGGGTAAGACCATGGAGGTCCATGATGGAGCAGAGATCCGCCCTCGGCCCCTAGAAAACACCATGGCAGAGCAGATGGATGCCCAAAAAAGGTTGTAATCCTGTAGAAAGCCCATACTGGAGCAAGTTCCTTGCAGGAGCAGCCCTGTGACAGCCCTGTAGAAAGAGAAAAGAGCAGGCTTGGTGGCAGGACTTGTCATCCCACACGGGACCCACACTGGAGCAGTCTGCTCCTGAAGGACACACCCTGTAGAAGGCATCCACACTAGAGGAGTTCACGAAGAACTCAAGCCCATGGGAAGGATTCACATTAAAGAAGTTCATGGAGGATTGTGTCCAGTGAGAGTGACCTCACATTGGAGAAAAGGAAGAGTGTGAGGAGTGTTCCTCTTGAGGGGGAAGGATTGTCAGAGATAACATGTGATGAACCAACCACAGCCCCTATTCCCTGTACCCCTGCACTGGTGCTGTGGATAGGAGAAAACTCAGTTGATTCTAGGAAGAAGGGAGGGGTTGGGGGAAGGTGTTTTAAGATTTGATTTTAATACTAAACCAACTAGACTAGGGCAATAATTTATAAATTAAACAAATTTCCCCAAGTTGAGCCTGTTTTGCTCATTACATTAACTGCTGAGTGATATCTCCCTGTCTTTATCTCAACCCACAATTTTTTGCTATGTTTTTTCTTCCTTGTATAGCTGAGGAGAGGAGTGATAGAGTGGATTTTGTGGGTTACTGGCATCCAGCCCGGGTCATCCCACTAAAGTCAGTCAGTAGCCTTTAAATAATGTGGGGGCAAATAACTTGGACAACAATCATTTATCTCCAAGAATACCACCTGAGATTGTAACAATAGTACACTTCACATAAATACATTTAAATCCACATAAACAGAGAGATAAAATAGCTCTCTTGCAAAGATCAAATTCTCCTGCTCCATGTGCTAGCACAGCTCCCACGGGCACCCTTATGACTTAATTTACATCTGAACACAGTTAGTCTAACTTAATTGCAGCTTTGTGTATAATTAATTATATTATCAATCTATCTCCTCAATGTTCATTTAGATTTACAAGTTTTTGTTATATTAGGTGAAGAAAGAGAAATATAAAATATTGTGAATTCTGATTCTTACCTTGGATTTTAAAACATCTGGCAGGTTTGGACTCATGAGGAGAACACACAAGCACGGAAAACTGCAGCTAAATTTAATTAAGAAACACTTTAATGTCTTCTGAAAAATTTCTTTCATCAATGTGATGTCTTTTTCTTACTCATGATGACTTTCTTCTTAATTACTCTGATCTTTAATAAAAACTCTGTGTGTGGAGGGGGGTTATGTGAAGAAAAGCTTTGAGAAAAATGTTAGGATAAATATGGTAAAATTATCAGTTTGGTTTGTTTTTTTCTATTTTCTTGCTTTGTTTTTACAATTCAGACAACCTCATATATTATGACTTCTGCCTTAGCTGCTTATTTGATAGCTGTGTCCTCCTGTTTACTCTAAATTTATACTTTTACTTTTTGAATAAAGAGACCTTCTTCCTAACTGATATTAATTGGTTTGTGAAAGAGCTGTATTTAGACTATCCAATGCTCTTCAGTTGTCATCTATGCTGTTTTAAGACTCAAACTCCTAAATCATATCCTGAACTACAGTACCTTCAACAATGAAAATTCTATGAACCGAGAGAGCATTCACATTGATGGGTTAGAACACACCACCCATATTCAAGGACCACTGTTAGAAAATGCTTTCTAGGTACATAGAATTCCGATCAGAAATTACAGGAACGTACTATTAAGCTAGCTCCCCCTGCCTCTCTTTAAGGTCTACAGTGAGAATTAATCACAACCTACAAGAGAAACCCAAAATATAAATGAATATAAAGGGAACCACAGGCTGAGATGCAGATAGGTGAAGATTTTAGACCCTCAACTTTACATGCAGATAGGTGATGATTTTAGACCCTCAACTTTACAGAAATTTTGTCTTAAAACAGATTTTGAGTGCAGTCTCACCATCCAGTTAATAAAAATTGTTTATATAGTAAAAAAATTCTCAGAGTGGAGCACCTAAACTGTCACAAAGTAAGTCTATCTAGTCAGGAAAAATTTCTTCACTGAAAGGATTTGGCAAGCATTGGACTGGGCTGCTCAGAGAAGTGATGGTATCAACATCCCTGAAAGTGTTCAAGAAATTACTGAGTGTGTCACTGTGCTGTGGTCTAGTTGACAAGGTGGTGACCAGTCAAACATTAGGCTTTTCCAACCCTAATGATTCCATGCTTCTATGAGACTCTTTCCCCCAAAAGAGTGAGAAAACTGTATGCCAGAAACCAGCTGGACACAATCCCTCACACATATCATTACTTTCACCCCTCTAGGATAACCACTGCCACCTCTTTCCAATACCTCTTAGGTCTTCTGGTGCAGCTGCTCACTTCACAAAGAGGAATTCTGGCTCAGACTCTTCTATGCTTTCTCCTTTCTTGGCAGGATGATCCTCAAGGACTACCTGAAGAGAGGGATCTACAGCATAACCCCATTGTCACTGCTGCCAGAGTCCTGGCAAGATTCCTTCATGAAGTGTTGCTGTCACAGGAACAGGATCTTTGTGGTGTGTTACCACTACCCAAAAAGAGTAAAAGAAAGCAGCTAAACCAAGAGAGATTTTCTCATATGTTGACTTAATGGTGTCTGGTTGTTCCACTGTTTTTTCAGTACATAACATATGGTGAGATGCACTGACTACCAGAGGACATCTCAGAGCAATGTGAGGACTAGATTATAGATCTCATGAGTCAACCTTCAGTCATTTGTTTAATAAACCATGATGTCTCTCTGAAACAATGTAACCAAAAACTCTAGCATGGCATGTCCCTTTAAAAGAAAAAACACTCAGCAAATTATCTTTTTTTTTTTTAAATTTCATTTTGTTTATTCCTTATGGGTCTGTTCCAACTCAGCATACTTCATGATTCTGTGATTACCAAGATAAGCATTCACAAGTTAGAATTATCCCCTCAAAATCTTTTGCTAAATGTCTTCAGTAATTTCAGCACAAAGAAAAATTAAAAGAAAATTCACTACTTCCCAATGAAGTATTTAGAAACTATGTAAGGAATAAAATATATATTTCAAGTTAGGATGTTTATTGTTATACCTTTTCATTTTTAAGGGAATTTTAAAGATAAATATCCATTTTCGAATATCACCTCCATTCCCATCTATGTAATGTTAGGATGTATAACACTGAAACCTAAATCTGTAAGTATGTAGCAGTAAAATGGTGAAAAATATGTTTAAGTGCACTGATATAAAGACTAGTATCAATGATATCAGTAAAACCTGTGACTTTGATACCTACAGCAGTTTGTCATGTGGCTGTGTAAATATCTATATTCGTATGCATTGTTTTATACATATTTAAAACATTCTGATGTCACTTTCACCAAAATTTGAGGATACATTTGATTTTAATATTTGCTTACAAAACTAAAAGGGAAGAACCATGTTATTTTTGAGATCTTTTTAATAATTATTTTCTCAGTGGACCAGATTTCATTGGGACACCAGTTATACTACATATACACTGTATGTCACACTGTACCTTATATCCACTATATGCTTAAAACCCTTTTTCTAGGCAAAAGCCATGTGATTATTCATAAATATTTTTAACAAGTATCTTGACTGTAATATTTTAGAAAAAAATGGGTTTGTAGGTATAAGATTTCTAATTTATCATCACGTTCATTTCAGTTATTTAATGTAGTAGTGATGGAAATGAAATGTGCACATGCTGTGCCAAACAGATGAATCTATCTGCATGCTGCCATTTTCTAGCCAATGCAAAACAGATAAGGCAAAGTAAAAAGGAACTGCCTTCCTTCATTGAGAAGAACACTTGAAAAATAGCCTTTGGTAATTGCAAAAGGTTTAATACTAAAGAATTAAAAAGAAAATCTGTTGAACACATTATGTCTTTGTTTAAAAGTACACAGGATTAACTTAATAATATTTTTTGCAGTTATTTTTTAATTGCTTACATATTTATTTCATTACCCAAAAGCCTATGGGAGAGTATACAGAAACCCCATGCATTATTATCAGATTTTCTCCAGTAACATGATCTGAATTTTTGAAGCTGATAAAAATCATCTCACATATATCAAACAGGAGCAAGAAAGTGTGTGTGGGCAGAAAAGGAAGATAAATTTAAGGGTGAAATCTAAACTATTTCTTTTGTGCATGAAGACTCAGATTGTTCTATTCCCATCTAGACTAACATTACAGAATTGATCCAAGACAGCCAGCGTGGCTTTATTAAGGGCTCACTATGCCTGACTACTGTGGTGGCCTTCTATGGTGGAGTGACTGTGACAGTCAACAGGGGAAAACCAACTAATTTCATCTACTTAGACTTCTGTGACACCTTGGACATTGCACCATATGACATCCTCACCTCCAAATTGGAGGCACATGGACTTGAAGGGTGGGCTATACATTGGATAAGGAATTGGGTCAGTGGACAGAGCCAGAAATTGTCTGTTGTAGAAAATGGCTCTACATCCACAAGGAGGCTGGTGACGAGTGGTGTCCCTCGGGGCTTTGTCCTAGGATTGAGGCTTTACAATATCTTTATCAATGACATAGATGGAGGCATCAACAAATTTGCTGCTGACACGAAGCTGAACAGTGCAGTTGACAACACAGAAGGACGGGATGCCATCCAGATGGACCTGGACAGACTGAAGAAGTTGGCCCACGAGAACCTCATAAAATTTAACAAGTCCAAGAGCAAGGTGCTGTACTTGGGTCAAAGCAATCCTAGACATGAGTAGACTCGCTGAGAGCAACCCTGTGGAGAAGGATTTGGGGGTTCTTATGAAGAAAAAGCTGGACATGAGCCAAGAGTGTGTGCTTGCAGCCCAGAAATCCAAACGTATCCTGGGCTGCATCCAAAGAACAGTTGGTTAGGAATACATTTCTACCCCTCTGTTCTGACCTCATGAGACATCATCTGCAGCGCTACATCCAACTCTGGAGCCACCAGTGCAAGGACATGGATCTCTTGAAGTGAGCCCAGAGTAGGGCCATGAATATGATCACGGGACTGGAGCACCTCTCCTATGAAGACAGGCTGAGAGAGCTGGGCTTGTTCAGCTTACAGAAGGCTCTGGAGAGACTTCAATACAGCCTTTGACCTACCTTGACCTACAGAAAGGACCTTATAAAAAAGAGAGAGTGACTTTGTACATGAGCAGGTGGTGTGTGAGGATAGACAACAGGGAACCATTTTAAACTGAGAGAGGAGAGATTTAGGTTAGATGTTAGGAAGAAATACTTTACTCAGAAGGTGGTGGGGCACTGGCACAGGTTGTCCAGAGAAGCTGCTGAGCTGTGTCCCTGGAAATGCTCAATGCCAGGTTTGGTGGAGGTTAGAGCAACCTGGTCTGGTGGGAGGTGCTGCTGACCGTGAGTGGGAGACTGGATTATATAATCCTTAAATTCTTTAAAATTCAAGACATCCTATGATTCCATGATTCTATTATTCTGATTCTATGATTCAGGAGAGACTAGTATTTCCTAGTGTGTCCAGATTAGAGTGTTTGTGTCACAGCCTTATACTGTGGCACACTCTGACCCTTTGCTCCTGTGCTGTTGTCACAGAGCTGTAGCCTCCACCTGCCTCATGGGACTTTTTGTAAAATGAGGTCAAGGTTCATATTTATCCTCCTTGTATTTTTTCTTTCTTGCCATGTTTTGTGACAGCACGATGCCTACAATATCTTAGATTCTTTATTTATTTTATTATTTTTTTGAAAACTTAGTGGGAAAGTACAGTCCTCAGGAGAACCTTCTTGTCAGTCACCCATGTATTAGTATCTTCTTTTTATATTCCTCATCCTTCCAGAATGGTGTTTTCACCTTCCCTATTTTAAGAGTAGTATGAGTTCAGAGCAATGAAGTTGAAGGAATACAAGTCTTTCTTTTCTAGGTTGTTGAAAGCCTCAACATATCAATTGAGACCTGTACACATTTCATTATAGACCTACTTCATAGTTATACGTGTGTCTGTATTCAGACACATGTACCTCTATATAGAGAAATATATATTCTTAAATACATATAGTTTACATACATATATGAAGTTAAAATTACCATGAAGAAAAAATCGCAGCTCTTTAATTAGAAAAATAGTTGTTATAAATTGTTGCCTGATGTCAAATAATTGACAGCGAAATTGTGGGGGTTTTTTTCTGTAGTTTTGCCTTTTTAGTTTGTTTCTTAAGGAAAAGGAAAGCTTTTCTTTCTTACTGCCAAGCTGTAAAACCATAAAGAATATTTATGCTCCACTTAAACTTCTAAGGGATAAATAGCAGATAGACAACTCTAACTGAATTTCAACGCAAGCTAGGACATCTGTGCCTTTGCAATTTCCCCCCTACAGAAACTCAGGGTTTTAGCTATAGCACATGATTTCCCTTAGTAGCATTAGGGAACACCCTTATAACTAGAAACTTGCAATAAAACCTTAATGAGAAACATGAGACAATATATCATAATCTAATAAAACCATACCTATTAGAATGTTAGAGCTCAACTCATCAGTAGTATACTTAAGAATACTTATCTTCATTTTTAGGAAGTTTTTGTAATTTAATGGAAGGATATAATCACCGAGAAGACTGGAAAGAATACCTGATTGCAGACTGACCCTGGAGCGAATTGTGATATAATTCATGTTTCAGGCAGGACAGGACTGGTTTACAGAGTGAGAGTAAGAGTATCATTTCAGTTGTTACAGCTGTGTAGTGAGAAAGTACAGTAATTCTTGCAATCCTTATCATCATAATAGCAGTAAAAATAGGCAGGGCATGTCCTTTTTTGACAGGAATGTGGACAGAATGACCTGGTCTGCATTCTCCATCTTCACATTTTTGTGTTTGATAACAATAATGGGAACCTGGTAGCTGAGATTTTCAACACCGATTTGGAAATAAATTGCATCTATATTAATCAAAAGGTTTTTCTTTTTGAATTATAGATCAGAGACAATAGAATGATAAATAATACAAGAACAAGGTTGTTCTGAAAGAAGTTTCAGAAGTGTTCCATAAATACAACAGGATGTACTTTCATATCTGTCTGAAATATATTTTCATGAAATTCCTGGAGATGAATCTTTTTAGAGCACTTACACATTTGTATGATTAGTATCAAGAATCATCTGTCAGAATTCATAAGGTCTGTCAATTACAGATAGCTGCCATGAGGGTTTTATGCATTAATAATGATCTCTACTGCAAAATATTCAATGTGATCTTAGTAGCTTACAGTGAATGAAAGACTAGCAGTATAGCAGCCAACAGCCAAAAAAGTGAAAACATTTGTTGTCAACATTATTATTTTCTTTTGCAAAGCATCCTTTTCTCCTACTGCCTATTTATATTTCTATTTCCCTTTTTCTGCTACTGCTCCTTATCTCTTTTTCCTTTCATACCTTTTGTATTTTCCCTTTCTTAATCATTTTTCCTCTTTCTTCTCGATACTCTCATTACATTTATTTTCATAACATCTCTTTGGAAGGGAGAGAACCCTATTAGCAATCCCAAGATTTTCATCTTTATGAATTTCCAGAAATGAATGTCTTTTATATCATGATTTTACATTAAAGAATATAAGCTGGAGCATGAAGGCATGGCTTAGGCCAAATGCTAATTTCTCCTTTAAGGTTGATGCTTCAGTCTTAGGAATGGATACTATTTTTCCTGCCTGCAGCTACCACTACTTTGGGTCCCCGTCTACCTCTGTGTTCAGTAACCCTCCTTCCCACTTTTTCTCTGGATCACTGAGATCAGGTAATTTGAAAATGTAGGTACAGAGTGAGAGTGCAGCATAATTATTTATTGGCTGGTACATGCATAGTAGAAAACCTGGATGAAGAAGCTCCTAAGGTAAGAGACTCACTGGGACTGATGGACGACTTGAGAGTTTGTTGACCACTCAGGCATCCATCATCAATCAATCACACTGTTGCTGCTTCCAGATCCTTGATGTTCAGTTACCCTTTTCTGACTCCTTGCCTTTCAAAGACAAGCTTTTTATAACTTTTCATGTCAGTATTTCCCTTTCTGAAAGTCTGAGCTGCTCCCAGTGTTTCAGCAATGGCACTTCAGGGTTTTCACTTTCCTTATTTTGTCCCACTTTAGCTCACATACTTTCTCAAGCCTTAAAACCAGGTTCCCAGTAACACTGAGCCAAGGTCAAGGGGCAGTAAAGCTCCAGTCTGGGGATGAACAGCTGAGTCCTTGGGAGGAAGGTGACTTTTGGTCCCTTCCTCAGCCTGCAAGACCTCCCAGCATCTCCAGTCCTCTAGTAGTGCCTGTGGAAGGAAATGCTTCTTTCTCACATTTAGTCACTGTTTTCCATGCTATAAACAGCTGCTGTCCTTCCTCTAGAGCTTCTGAAATCACAGCAACCACAGTTACTTCTTGTACAATGTGACCCATTAAGCAGGATCATTTCAGCTATTTTTAGATTATATATCTTATTTCTGTAAGCCTGTATCATTTTCTCGAGCCTGAAAATTTCTGCTGAAGATATCTCCTCCTTGGCAGCACTTCAGCATTTCTCTCTGTCTCTGTTGATCACTTGTGTTGTTTTTCATATTTTATTTGAAAAAGACTTAACATAGAAAAAAATGTATAAAATTCTTCTGGTTTCAGAAATTGTAGGATTTAGGAATTTTAGTTATCTTCTCTTGTTGGCTTCCTAATCCAAATCCTTCTGTTAATATTGTTTGAACAGGAAAAAAACATTGCATGGGTCTTACCATTGCACATGCTTTTTGCAGAAGATCCTCTCTGTCATGTAAGTTATTCCACCAAAGCATCTATATTTAAAGAGGTTGTAAAATGGAGCAGAATAAAAATAAATAGATACTAGTTAAAATATCTGAGAATAAAAAAATAAAAATCATTTTGGGAATTAAAATTTGTCAAGAAGGCAGTATTTTTCATTTGTTTATTTAAAGAAAATTAGGGTTCAGGCTACCAGAATTAGGAGTAATAACTATTTTTGTTTGTTTGTTTCTTCGCTAAAAACTATTTCATTTCTTAAGAAAACAGTAATTAAATCATAGAAAAGGCAGTGAAAATGATGAACTAGCAGACAGAATTTTAGAGACACTGATTCTACCAGTAGATACTGAAATGGTACCTAATTATTGTAAATTATGATGTGACTAAACACAGTGCAGTGCCCAGGGGCATTTTTTACCTGACTGTGGGTGAACTAGATTATGCCCTTGATCCAGTCCAGCCAGATCAGAAACTATGAGGCCACATTATTCTATTTCAAGTTGAAAAAGTTTAAAACAGCAAGTTAATGCACCCAGGTTTTAGTAGTGTCACTTATGTTTTGCGCAGTTCCACATAAATGCNTTTTTTTTTTTTTTTACTTCCAAATGTCTTGGAAAATAAGGAATTTTGATCAGCACCATTTGTTCAATATAGTCTATGGCATGCAGTTGCACAGCAAGGAAAAGTATGGTTTCAGCCAGGTCAGAGGTCCCAAATATATCTCTAGATAACTGACTCAACTATTGATGATTAAGCAGCCATAGTTACGTGGAGTTCAGCACTGAAGATGATTTTATTTCCCCCTTCTACCCCTAGCCCCTATTTTTTTCTATCATTTCACAGAGACCTTGATGCTCTGAGGGAAACTTTGACCATATGTTTCCTTTTTTATATTGGTCTGTAGGATTTGGATTAAACAAAAGCCTAATTCTCTTAAGTCATTACACCCATCAGCAGTGAATGCTAAATATAATGACAAGAATTTCAGACTAATTATTTCTATTTAGTGACAATTATATCATTAATTGAATCACTGAAATGGTAAGAAAGAAAATAGCTTATCACTATGAACTCTATGAAAAAATAGGTTTTCATTGATGACTATTGCCTTAGACTCTTTTCATTCTCTCTTATTGTGAATCCACCTTCCATTTCATCAGCCCTCAAAAAGACCTCTGAACTCAAACCGTAACTAACACCTTTGATTACTTTACCAAAAGGCACAATCACAGTAAGCTTCCTAAATGGAGGCAAAGAGGAGGGAAATTTTGGTGAAATTTAATAAAATATAGTCCTACCCTTATAAAGTTGTGGTTAGGGCTCTTTTGTCTTAGCTCAAAACAATACAGCTTTTTAAGATTTTATTTAAAAGGCTAAAAACTTTTCCAAAAAGGAACCTTTGAAAGAATATTAGCAAAGCATTGTTTTATCAGGTAAGAAAAGATCATGTCATCTTTCAATAGTGTATTTCTAACAGGAAAAATTGGATGACTTTTAAGTTGCGTCAAGTTGTGATAACCTAGTTTCATTAAAGTGTTGGCTTAACTGCAATATAACTGTTTTGACATTGAATTCAAATTGAGTTAGATATATTGGGGATTTCAGACCAGTTCCCAAATTCACAAAATAGAGAAAACGGGTAGGAGTTAAGCTGCAAACTCTTCCTTTTCCCTGATGTTGTAGTAGACTAAAATTCACAAGGGTCATCAGAGTAAATACTCAAGTGATTATTTGTGCAAATATTTAGTCATAACTCTCTTTTGCAAACAAAAATTTACCTTCTAAAAATGTTTGTAGAAATGAAAGAAAGAATCTAGAAAGTAGTCTGACAAATTCTATTCTCCTAGAAAAGATTTGGGTTTTTCATTATCCATAGAAACTATAAAAAATACACCTATCTGTAAAAAAAATTAATACCAACATTCATTTGGAAGATAGTAATACAGATAATGAAAAATAAAATCTTGCTAGATCTATTGCTTGTAGATCTTTGGGGTTAGTTGCAGTCTGGATTTATCAATCTCCCACAATTAAGCAGTGCTGCTTACTCATTTGGAACAGAATAAGTCCCTTGCCTCTGATGAAGATAAGTTCTTAAGCTTCCCAGGTCCTCTAAGCAAAGGCAGTACATTCTGAAACTGGAAAACATCTCAACCTGTAGTTTTAGCTTGTGGCCTTAGAGATCTAGTGGTATTTCTAAGTATGTAAACGGTTGTCTCAGTTTGAGACAACGGAGAATTATTTAACACTCAGAACAGAAGTTTGTTAAGTGAATACAACAAGATTTATTATAGAAAAATACAATATGAATAATAATAATGACGGAAAATATAAATATGTAAATAAATATATATTTATGTCTTAATACCAGCTACTCATAGACTCGTGATTTCCCAAAACCACCCACACACATTCACTACAAAAACACAAAAACTTCCACCCACACCAGGGAAAACTACACATCTTTTCGCCCCTCAACCCCACATCTTTTCACCCCGCAACCCCCCGATAATCCCACAGGAGAAAGCGTGTTCTACCACCCCACAGCCCCACTGGGAGAAATCTCACATGAGAAGATGCGCCTTACCACCCCACAGGTCCACCCCCCGGGGGCCCACAGAAAAGGAAAGGAGAAAAAACAAAGTTGCTGGAAAAGTTTGCGATGGTAGACCTCAAGCCGCCAACTGGAAGTGTTGGGCTTGCTGCCACAGTATCTCGGCTCTCCAGGGAATCCTTGCAGGTGCCAAAGAGAAAACATGGAGAAAAAACTAAGCAGCTGCAATTCCAATGGCTGGGTGCGCCCTCCCGATCCGTGTCAATGGGAGAAAAGAGGAGGGACCTTTGCCTGTGCTGAGCTTTTAAACCCCCTTTAAGCCCACCCACATGGTGCCCACTCTGTCTAATCGGAAGCAGCTCTGAGCCACCTGTCTGTCTCCCTCTTCTTATCTCACTGCAAGATGGGAGCGCCCAGCGAGGCCTCGTGGCCCAGAGCTGGTGGTGGTGGCAGAGGGCTTCAGCCTCTCCAGCACTGCGGCAGTGAGAGGTACAATCTTGCCGTGCACACACACCTGCTCTGCAGCACAGGTGGCTGTGAGGACGTGTGCAAGGACGGGACCTTCCCCTGCCGCACCAGCCCTAGCGATCGTTGTTCCCGGGGCATCATCACTGTGCACACCCCTGCACTTGCTGGTCCAGAATGAAATGGGGCCAGGTTCCTTGTCGCTGTGTGGCAGTCCAGGCAGTGGTGAAAGTTTTTCTCATTCTCTAGACCCGCTCCAGGAAAAAAAGAAATAAATGGAAAGGGATTTAACACAATCACACATCAAGGGTACCCCCTCTCCTTCTTTCCTGGACCCCCAAAACCATGACAACGGTGACTAACAAAATTCTCTCTTATTTTGATGATTGCTTACATTTTCATCCCCAGGTACTAACATCATCTGCAAACATTAGGTAGCATCAGTTGTGATTGCTATTTCCAATCAGTAATCATACCCTATCTGTCCTCATCAGGCAGGAACTAGTAATTTGTTTGAAAGAGGAAAAAAAGAGGAAGCTTCAACCACCAGTGCTCAGGATGAAATCACAGATAAGTCAAGTTTAAAACAAACAGAAAGAAAAAGGCAAAACTCTGTAGGGGTGAAAAAATTGTACACTCAAATACATAATCTTTGATTGAAGCCTTCCAGGCCTAGAAAATTGGACCACATGTCATAGGACTTTTGTTCAAATAATTCCTATCCATTTTGCCTGGGTTTTTTTCATCTTTCTCAAGAATACTACAAATTCTTAATAACACTATTATTTGCTAACAGCTGCTTCCTACGGCAGGATGTCTTATTTCTGTTAGTCTGCTGGAGACTTTCTTAGCTGCAATTCTTCCCCACTGCCATGAGTAATCTGTCTATTCTCAGTTAGGGAAATATGGAGAGTTCGTGAAGTCTTGAGAAAAGGACTGACTACTTGTTTTCCAGTACAGTGTATATAATCAATTTTTTTTCTTTAAAACATCATATACTAAGCTGAATAATTCATATTCTCAGATATTTCTCAGTCAGCCACAGAGAGAATGCTTTTGAAAAGGGCATTAAAAGGATAATGTTTTTTCATAAAGGCATGTAGTGATAGGACAAGGGAAAATGCCTTTAAACTGAAAGGTTGATATTGGATATTAGGAAGAAATTCTTCCCTGGGAGGATAGTGAGGCACTGTAACGGTTTTACCTGAGAAGCTGTGAATGCCCCATCCTTGGAAGTGTTCAAGGTCAAAGTTGCATGTGGCTCTGAGAAACCTGGTCTAGTGGAAGTTCTCCCTCCCCATCTCAAGAAGGTCTATTCCAGCCCAAACCATTCTATAATTTCATCTATAAAATTTAGAAATGAGCATTTTATTTACAGAAGATTCAAGATATTGAAGATGCTTTCAAATTGAGAAGTAGTTTTGATGAGCGAAACAAGACACTTTTTTCCAGTTTGCATTTTTTGATTGAAAGATTTCCATTTTTCAGTTCTAAGGCAGGATTTTTTACTAGTTTATGTCTTTGTGACTTGAGTATCAACATCCGTGCTTATCTTTAGAAATGTCATTCATCATTCATAGTGTGCACAAATGCTCATTAGAAAAACTGAAGATATCAGAGAAAAATAAAGGAAGTGGTGTAAAACAAAATAAATCTTAATTCAAAATAATAAAAAGTCAGAAGATTTTCTTTGTCATTTCCCTTTTTCTATAGAGAGTATATTAGAAGATATTTTGTCTTAAATAAAGGTTAGCAATCACTATGAACTATTATCAGGGTATGAAATGTTACATTATTAAAACACTTTGAAATTTAGAAAATCGATAAATAATAGTTAATTCTTCCATAACTTGCCTGACAAGTATTAAAAACTCTATTGTTGTCTAAATATACAAATGTTTTAATTAAGGAACAAAAATAATGGCAAATGCAATGAAGTGTGGCAGATACTGTATTTAACGTGAGTTTGTAAAGGCAAAATAGAATACTATATCTTTATGCAAAGTCCTAATTCTTGCTGAGTGAGGCTTGTAAACTAAATATCTTCTTTTCATATTGTGCCCTTATAAGTCTAAATAAGGTTCAGTTCTGTTACTGGTAAGTTCATTTTATGCTTTAACCACCATTTTCCTAATTGTAGGACTAGATGGAATTTTTATTATCAACCTGGAAAGAATCTTTGCCCTTAAGGATGGAAAAGTGATGTCAAAGTACAGCAAAGAGGATTTTGCCTTGCTAACTGTCATGAAGGAAGAGTAAGTCTGATTTGCAGCACATAACACTCACTAGACCAGCTGGCTTATGCCTAGTTCTGGAATTCCTCCTCTGAAGGATCAGAAGTCTTCACTAGTGTGAGAATTCTGTCAGTCCTCCACATGATCGAAAGAGAAAAAAACATTTCTTTTTTTTACCCTTCTCTGATCTTCTATTTAACAAAATGTTTGTGCTGCAGAGGAGAGAAAATAAGACACATAGACAATACATAAATATATTGGTTACTTGTACAGGTGTTGTGTTTGCCCTAAACCTCCACTTACAATGGATAAGATAGAGATAAAAACAGAGTTCTTCCCTTTTTTTTTTTTTTTTTTAATTAATGTGTTACCTAGAGTCAATAAATGCTTTTCCTTAACTGGATAAAAAGCATTAATAAAGAAGATTTGCAACGAAATTCTGATGATATTACTTTATCTCTGGGAGAGGACATTAGCTAAAAAGATGTATCACATTGTACTTTACAGCAAGAAGCACATTCTCAAGTACTATGTGACCTAATTTTTATCTGAGTTATTAAAACAGAAGGAACAAAATATTTAAAGTTGCATACTCTTTTATGCTCAGACACACCTTTAAAAGAATTTTTGTCTCTCTATCTGTTAGACTCTATTAGCACTCATCAGGATGGTGATTGAAAGGTTTTTATTTTCTATAAATCTTCAGACTTTAGCAAATAATCAGATTCTGACTGGGAAAACATTACACATTTCTCATTAAGAAAATACTGGTTTTCTTGCTGTTTTTCTTCCATGAATAAAATCAGAGGCTGGGAAATGTATATTTGAGATGAGAATAGCCTTTAACAATGGAAATTAACTTTAAAGTAAAATCAAAGTGGACAAAACTATTAATATTTGTAAAAACTGATGCACAGTATAACAGATATTATAAAGATTTTTTAAACTGTGATTTTAGCCAGCTAAAATTTCTTGAGAAGAAACAAAGACGACACTAAGCATCTGTGGGTCCATAGTAAATGAGTGCAGATTATTAGAGCAAAAGTAATGAAATAAAAGAAAAATATGTCCACTTATGGTTTGTGATATTTCACACCTGGCACTTAAGCTCCCTTTTTTGTCTCATGGAGTAATTCACATGTAAGTACAATCTTTAAACTGTAATTTTCACAAGCTCCTTAGAATTATCAGCTGAGATTTTGGAACTTCTTCACAGTGCCTGTTCCTAATCTGTGCAGGGCAAAATTCAAATTCTGGTACAATTCCATGGCTTTCAGTGAAGATAAGTCTTGTTAGATCTAGTCAACTTTCCTCATCAAAGACAGAAAATAAGTGAGAAAACGAATCAAAACGTTTGTGTATAAAGTGAATTATAGGAAGTGCTTAGAAAATCCTCAGAAAAATTTCAATTTAAATTACTTTCATTATGGAAAAGACTTTTTAGCAGAGTTTCTACTTTTCTTATACAACTTCAGATAACAACATCGCAAACAATGCTCCTGAGTACATATAATGAATTCCTGAGAATGTTGAAAGGTTAAGAAGCAAATAAGCAATTAGTTTGTATTCCTGGTTTAATTAGCGTATTTATGACTAAATGTGAGTATTCAAGTTAAACATTCAGATGAACTGCATTCTCTAAAAAGAGAATTTATACAGCTAATATATGTACTATTCATTCACGTTGATTCATGCATCTTAAAATCCATGTGGCCCTGAAAGTAACACCATCAGCACATTGTACATACTTCAGGGGGCTTCCTCTGAGGTCTTCTGTATCTAAACTGTGTTGACCGTGCCTTATGAGTCTTCCGTCATGGATTCAGTCCCCAAAATACAAAGTAATTTTTGTTGTCTTCTGCTGCATATTTTTAGCCTCTCTTAAGAATGTCCTTTCACTAATGTTGTGACCTAAGACGTCTCTAGAGTTTCACATAAAAACTTTTCATTGTGTTACTCAGTTCCTAAAAATTATCTCTTACTCATATTCTGCTTTTAAGAGGTAAATTTCTTCTCTGCAAGGGAATTCAATATTTAGAAAAGGCTTACAAAGGACACACATCTAATGTATCAGGTAGAAATTAGATTTTAGGATCTTCAGTGTGGCAACATTCAAATGTGTTTAATGTTTTCTTTCTGCAATGTGCAGAGGAGTGAAACTGCAAGGATTATCTTAACTATTATTTATTGTTTCTTCATTCTATTTTACTTGGGCAATAGGGTGATTCCTCACTATATCTTTCAAGAACCTCTAGAGCATCATAGTTTATGTTTCAAGCTGAACAGTCAGGGTTTCAGTTTCACTTCATATCAAACAGGTATTCAACATGTTGACCAAGTTTTTGTGCCTTCAATTCTAATTTACAAGTATGCCACAACTATTAACTGATGCCAGGTCAATCCACTCTGAAATATTAAGCAGAAATAGTAACATTTAGACCTTTAACTTCCTTCTACTTAGACTCAACAACTGTGGAAAGACAGTCAGAATATACTCAACATATTTGAGTCTTTAAAATTGTCTAGTCTTACAGGTTTTTTCATACTTTCCACTAGGAAAAATGCCTTCCATTTTAAAACACCTTTTTAATTAGAAGTCTGTCTGATTTCTGATTTTTCAATTTGTTGGTTTAAATGTTTTCAAATGTCCTTTGATATAGATATTAATGGTAAATGTACTAACTAGAAGAGTACTGTACTAGTATCTCAAGGGCCCAGCTTACCATTGTTATAAGCATTGCATTTACACACAATAAATGGCAGACTTTCCTAATGCTCTTTACAAGACAAATGGGCAATACTCAACCTTATTTTTACTCAGAACACTGAGAAACAATCCAACAAGAATCAGAGAGAAGAATGAAAACAAGTTTCTTGAATAGAATTCACTATTTACTAAAACCTTTAATTGTTTAGGCTCGTTGTCTTCCAATGTTTTCTGTCCATAATGTGCATAAACTTCATCCAGATCATCCATGGGTTATTCTGTCTATATATAATCTGCAGTATATTTGTACATAGTTCACCACAAGTCTTGAAAATTATTATGTAAATTACATCAAAACATCTAGAATCAAGCTGTAAGTCACTCAACTATGATTGTAATTTTATGAACAGCACTCATAAGTTTCAATGAAACTATCTTTACATCTCTTAAAAGTACAAATATACATATTTATAGAATAAAATTTGCCATTCAGCAATATTCTTGCAGCTATATTTTCCATTGGTATTCATTGAGAGTATTCTAATCATATATTCATTATATGAAGTATTCATTGAGAATATGAATCCCAATGTTCTTTTAATATTCAGTGTTCATAGAATATTAATGAAATAGAACACAATAAATCGGAGAATGCACATTAAAGAGATTGTCTTTTGTTATTTGAAAAAATGTTTTTGAAACTAGTCTGACAATTTTTGTACATTTCAGAGGAGGGCCATGTGACTTCAAGCCAGTCTAACATAAGTGTACATACCATATTGATGTAAATATAAGATAGAAAGAAGGCTGATGGAAGAATAATACACTAATATGTATCTTCTTTGAGTTTTGTCATGCAAATTTCCTAAATAGAAGACACTGCTAAATCAATGAATGGCTCTCCTTTAGGCACATTCGTGCTTACCATGAAAGATTTCAATGAGGACACTTTATCTCACCAGGTGTGTTCAGGATCTGACTGTGGGCAATGGACTTGAGCCAGCAGCATGGAATAGCGTTCCTTCAGCAGCTACACAAGCATTTTCTTTGTCAGCACCTCGAGGTGAAAGGCCAAGCCAAATAAAACTATCTACAACACATGCGAGCACAAAAATTACACCTGAAAAAAATGTATAACACTGGAAAAGGTTTTATAATCTGTCTGATATGGATCACTAGTTCCAGAGAAAATAGAGCATTACAACTATAGGAATTTTTGGAACATGATATATTATACATTGATTCTTCTTCAGCTTTTGCCTTCTTACTCTATGTACATAGGCAAGTTCATGCAGGTACAAAGAAAATTTGATGTTCGTTTGGATTTTTTAAAATTAAATGTGAGCATATGTGAAGAATTAGCATTGAATTCCTAGGTTTTGTTTAACTTTTTTGTGTTTTGCTACTGATTTCAAAGGGATTAATGTTTTCTCTGAAAGGATAACTATGCTCTGAGTGATATGTCTGCCTACATTTCAGAATGAGAGCTGCCTCAAAGCATTGAATTTAATTTTAAAGTAAGTAGAATTTTTTACTAAGGAGAGACTGACAAATCAGGCTATGCTTTGTCATAGAAGGATTTACTGGCAGTGCTTGTTTCTTCCATTTCTTAATAGTTTGTGTTGGACAGTATTGTCAAACTGCCAAGTTATTCAAGCTCATGGACTTTCTCATTGACCTCTGTATTTGCAGAAGTGAAACCTAAGTCTGACTGCAAATATGATCCTGAAACAGCTAAAGTTGAAAGGATCGAACATGCAGACTTGCTGCTTTAATATTTTAATTATCAACTGATGTGTGTTACAGGAGAGTCTGAGAGGGATAGTGTGCCAAAACCAGAAGAACTTGAATGAAAATATCTGAAAATATCTGAAAATCTTAAGCTTGTCTGTATAAATATATTGAGACTATATGCAGTGACTGTGGTGTAAATTTAGCTAAAATCAAATAGGAATTTTTTATAAAAGCTGTAAAAAAGTGCAAATTCATGCAGGAAGACTACAGAATCCTTGAATAGCGCTAGTTCACATTTCAAAGTTGTGGCAAGGCTAATAATGTCAGAACTCAAGAGCTGGCAAACTGCACCTGCAATTAATGTTAAATAGTCGTTTGAGTATGGAGTAGGCTTGTCTTTGAGAGCACAAATCCAACATATATCTTACATTTCTTCCACGTGTGAGTGTCAAATTCATTAGCATTAAAGTAGCATGTGTAATGGGCTGCTGAGAATTTCACCAGCAGAGACAAATTGGATGGATCAATATGTTACTACATCATCAGTACAAACTGACTTTGAACTTAGGCAATGGCTGACAAAATGATTCAAGATGAGCGTGTAGAGGGAATAATTGTATGTCCCGTTAGAGAAAGCTCCCTGCTTATTCAGGTGATGCCACAAAAGTCTATAACTGCTCCTAGCGTGCTGAGCTGGCAAAAATTTAAAAAAAAAAAAGCAGGGAAAATAGGATGTTTAAGTATGGGAAGGACTATTCTCCCTTTGCAGTCATAGAAAGAGGTTTTATAGATATCAAGTACAATGAGTCAGAAATTCAGCATACTGGGTGCACGTGTCTTCACACATTTTTCATCCAATAGTTCTACGCAATTTATTGAAGACATTTGCAGTTGTTTGACAAAATTAATTCAGCAGAGACATTGGATAAGGGTCAGCATAATCTATCAATATATGTGATCACATGATAAGTGCATGGACTAATATAGCATCACCAAGTGGTGCTACCAATGATGCAATAAATTCTCATTTCAGCTGAAGTTCTCCCTGTGACATCAGTCCCACAGCCAGGTATTGTACCATGTGATATATGTAGCCAATTGTTCCCCCATTTACTGGCAGGATTGAGTCCCTTGGACCTCACTTCCAGAGATCAGTCTCGGCTGACATGCTTGGAATTGGCCCAAGATCATCTTATGTATCCAGATGGATAAACAACAGAGGTTAATAGATCAAGAGTAAGGTAAAACTTGGTATTCCCTCCATGATATCCCAGATTTTTGTGTGTATTTGGTTTGTAAGGCAAAGTTTTGGTAGTGGGCAGGACTGTAGGGGCGAATTCCATGAGGAGAAACCAAGAGCTGCCCCTGTGTTCGAGAGCCACTTCCAGCAGATACTCTGCTGTCCAAAGATAATTGTATCAGTAACACTGGTGTTGAGACTGTAATAACAGATTTGAGAGCTGTACAGCAGCTGTGAGAAAGAGAAGTGAAAAAAATCTGAGAGAAACAACTATGTAGACACTAAGGTCAGAGAAAGAAGGGGAGGATGCGCTCCAGGTGCTGGAGCAGAGGTTCACCTACAGTCCATGGAGGACCATATCAGGACAGATACCCACTCTGCAGCCCCTGCAGGACCTCAGGCTGCAGCAGGTTTATTCTGAAAGCCTGCAACCTGTGGGAAGGACCTATGCTCGAGTAGGGTAAAAATGTGAGGAGAAAGGAGCAACAGAGAGGATGTGTTATGGACTGACAGCAACTCCCATTTCCTATCCCCTTGAACTCTTGTGAGGGAGGAGGTAGAGTAGTCAGGAGTGAAGCTGAACCCAGTCTGTCTGCTGCTTCCTGGAACTTCTTCAGCTGAATAAGTATCCTGTACCATTATGTGAGCTCATTTCAAACAGCACTTCACTCTCTAGCATAGAATGACCCAGTGTATGTTGTTGAAGCATTAATTGATTTTTTTTCCTTAGTGAGATTTTCACAACTTACATTATATATATATATATATATATATATAATTTCATTCTAGAAGAACTGTTGGTTTTAATACTCAATTATTTCAGTAATGCAGTGAATGTCAGTAACACAGATGTAACTATGTGGGTATGCACGAACACAAAGCAGTTGCTATTCCAATGTGACTATATTAGCAAATGATACATAGAACTTTATATAAATAACAAATGTTAGTGAAATTTTATTCATAATGTGTTTGGGGCAATACAGTTTGACTGCAGCATAGCAATATCCTACATAAAGTCAAAAATGTCATATGCTGTAAAAGTCAGTTGTTTTCTCCTTAGGATAAACAAATAGCAGAAGACAAAAAAGAGAAAGTAATAGACAACAAAAAGAACATGCTAAACTACTCTTAACAAAAAAAAAAAAGTCTAGATATGTAAAAGCTGCTGATATACGAGCTAGTAAAATGGTAATGTTGCATATTTCATGATGTGTTGCAATTATGTTTTAATTTAATCATTATTAGACAATGTGTTTATTACTACTTTTATGAAAATGGGTAAATATTAGATGAACAGAACTTTTGAAAATTAAAATTAACAGCTTTTATATTTTTTAATCAGGGAGAGGTGGAGGCCTCTTCTTGTTCAGGCTAAATGCAATTTTTACTTGTGACTTTCCAAAAGGTTGCAAGATAATAATGTTGAGTTTCTAAGAGAGAAAGAAAGGTTGGAAATACGAATTAATCTTCTATACTCTGTGAACAAGATAGTTCATAGTTGTTGCTACTGGGGATGACAAACCTTACCACTACAAGGCTAAATTGGTCAATTTACAATTGACTTCTTAACTATGGCATTCTGGTCTTGCTATGCTCTGTTTGTTTTAAATGCTTGTCCCTCAGGTTTAAGAGCTGCTATACAAGGGAGAACTTTTTTTTTTTTTTTTTAAAGTCAGTAAAAGCAATCTTAATCCCTCAGCTGTATATACATATTTAAATACATATTACTCAAGTCTAACTCTTGCATTAATACAATTGCATGGGCCTTTTCCTATTACACAGTCATACCTAATTTTTCTTTTACTTTAGAAGATTGGATAGACATAAACACTTAGATATATTTCTGTGATGTTACATTGTACTAGAGACAGAAATCATGCATTTTATTTACTCTTTTTTTAACGTTGTGTTCCATTAAGGAAGTGGAGCAATGTGAAACCTCTGTGCACTATGAAATCACACACATAATATGCTGAAACTATGTCACTATGCCAAGTGTCAGCTAAGCATGTCAGCTAAGCATAAATACGCCAAATTATTAGATTTTTTTTTTTTTCAAAAATATGGTAAAATATAACAGTGTATGGATGATCTCATTTTTTTAAAAAAATATTGTTACCTTTTCATAGCATGCTGGAAATCATGTTTCCTACATGGGTGAGACTGTGAGCTACTTGCCTTTCTCAGAGACAAGATTTCACAAAAAGTAAAATATATGAGGCAGAAGGGAGAGGAAAATGAGTGGAGTCCTGAAGGATCAGGATACTTTGCTGAGGAAAGGAGAGCAGCTGGGCAGGCATTGGAGCTAATAGCAAAAAACCTGCCAAAGATTATTGAAAGTTTGTTACAATTTACATTCGTGGCTCAGGTCAGACCAAAGGTGTACTGAAGGTTGTTTTCAAAGAATGGTGATCAAGCAGAGTTATGTGTGGCTTTTTATTTTCTTTAAATAATTTCCACTTTTTATTGAGGTTATTTAAAAAAAACCAAGTCTTTTTAGTATCAAATCTAATAGAACCTTTCCCTTTTTGCAGAATCAAAGAATCACCTATGTTGGAAGAAACCTCTAAGAATATCAAGTCTAACCTTTGATCTAACACCATTTTGTCAACTAGATCATGGCACTCAGTGCTTCATCCAGTCTCTTCTTAAATACCTCCAGGAATGGTGACTCCACCACTTTCCTGGGCAGCCCATTCCAATGTCCAATCACTCTCTCTGTAAAGAACTTTCTCCTAATGTCCAATCTAAATGCTACAGCTTAAGTCTATGCCCTCTTGTCCTACTGCTGGTTACCTGGGAGAAGAGAACAACCCTCACTTGGCTACAACCTCCTTTAAGGTAGTTGTAGAGAGTGATAAAGCCTCCCCTGAGCCTCCTCTTCTCCAGGCTAAACCACCTCAGTTCCCTCAGCCATTCCTTAAAAGACTTGTGCTCCAGAACCCTCACCAGCCTTGTTGTCTATCTTTGGACACACTCTAGCACTTCAATATCCCTCCTAAAATGAGGGGCCCAGAACCAGACACACCACTTGAGGTACAGCCTCACCAGTGCTGAGTACAGGGGAAGAATAACTTCCCTGGTCCTACTGGTCACATTATTCCTGACACAGGCCAGGATGCCATTGGCCTTGGCCACTTGGGCATACTGCTGGCTCATATTCATCCTGCTGTCAATCAGTACCCCCAGATCCCTTTCTGCCTGTCTGCTTTCCAGCCACTCTGTCCCCATGCAGTAGCTCTGCATGAGTTCATTGTGGCCAAAGTGCAGGACACAGCAAATGGGCTTGTTGAATATTGTGCTGTTGGATTCAGCCCATCTATCCAGCCTGTCACGGTTCATCTGCAAAGCCCTCCTACCCTCCAGCAGATCAACACCCTCAACTTGGTGTCATCTGCAAATTTGCTAATGGTAGACTCAATATCTCATCCAGATCATCAATAAAGACACTAAACAGAATTGTAAGATTTTGGCTGGGTTGGGTTTCTTTGGCAGGAGAGGGTCAGGAGGTAACTTAGTAAGGGATCTTCATTCTTATTTTGATAATTCCAATGAGAGAGAGGCTAGGCATATCCATCTCAAAGCTCTGGCTAACTCCAGGTCTCTTCAAAGACCTTAGGACATACAGATTTAAAGTATGCTTTCAGACGAAGACAAGACTCCTTTTTTTCTCATAGAAGCAGAGAAATTTTGCAACCTGCATCAACGTAGAGGACAATTCTTATAATTATTAATAAATAATATAATTAATAGTAATAATTTTTAACAACTAGTTATTAGAAAATAATTTTTATCTGTAAATAAGATCATTATGTCTTTAAAGCAATCAGATAATGCACTATTACTATAAAGCCTTTCTTATACTGAAGTTTTGACTGATCAACTCAACTTTTATTGCTTTCAATGCAAAATAAGATGGATTGCTCCCTGTCAAGTAAGAATCCCAAAAGCATCCCTATCTTTTCAATTTAGCCATCTACCTTGCAATGATACCTAGACTTAAGTACCATCTGCCAACACTCAAAGAAGTACAATGGGAATTTGCATAACAAATCTGCCTCTATTATTTTCTATACCAGTGAAAGAGCCCTGGCAGTGTTAATGTGAGAAGACATTTCACAGATTCTGATTTGCAAAAAGGATGTAATCAGTTCTCTTTCAGTTTAGTACAGTCAGCTTTTGGCATGGCTTTGTAATAGCAGTTGCTATATCCAAGTTATCACTCTGTATCAAAACTTTAGGTGTATACTGTTCAGTGCTCTCATTTAACTTACTAGAGAGCAGGTTTGCATGAATGTGACTGAATGGATAATTTCCCTCCTTGTTGATAGAGATATGGCACAAATGACAGGGCACCATAGAAGATACATGGTTAGATGACAGTTAAAGTCTTAAAGTATTTATTAACATCATTATTAAGAGAAGTTATACTGTAATTAATGGAAGTAAACTTACTTTAAATTTTGTGTGTGATAGAAATCCTTTCCAAGGGAAAAAAAATATTGTGTATTTAGCAACTTTAATTTCAAAATCCCAACGTAGTGTGCTAGTCATTACAAAAAGAATATTTGTTTTAACGAATAAGATCTATCTTCTGAATTATCTGTCCTATCCCTAACTGTAACCAGTAGTAACCAAATATTTTACATATTAGGAGCAATGCAGCAAGTAGATGCAAGGTAATTTATCAAACATTAATGTCCCATCTTAATCTTGCATATTTAGACATTTAAACTGTGAAAAATGAATTTTTGTCAACCCTGCATTTCAGTGCTTTAAATGTTATAACCTGGTATTCTTATTGCCAACAAGTACAACTCCCATATCTTCCTGAGGACAAACAACATCCTTGTGAGGTGGATGCCACCTTTCTTTCAGCTATAGCACATAGAAATTATGGGAGCAAATTTCCCTCTGCTCTGTATGGTCATCTTGTATTTTGACACCCCATAGACACAGGGGCAAACTTCTTTCATTGTTTGTAAGTTCTTGTAATTACCAACTAGACAATAATCTAGGTTTAAAGCTTTCCTTCTCCACTTAAACTAGAATGAATATCTGTCATGGATTTGCATGGTTACTGCTTGTACTGTGTGACTATTCTAAGGATAAGGATAAGGAGCTACTCAATAGAAAGACTGTGATATTTGATCTATTTTAGTATTATTCAGTAAATAAAGGTCTCTTCCGTGCAGTGGAGGGTTTGGTATTATTTTCCATATGAGTATGACAAAACATCAAAGAGTAAACAAATCAAGTAACGTTCTTCAAACTTTTCATCATCTCCATGACTAAGAGATAACAGTTTACAGCGCACCAAGGATGTAAGATACTGAGAAGCTAAGGTGGCGGAGGGCATATTAAAATACTAATAAAATTTAATACATTACTAAAATAAGCCCTTGTACCAGTTCCAGGTGGGCACCAAAGCCTGCAGGGAAGGAAAGATATTAGTGGCCCAGTGGTGAGCATCAGTGATGAGTTGATTTTCATTCTTCACGATTCTACGCTATGGCATAAGAGGGGAAAACCATACAAAGTTTACAGCCTCCTAAAATCCAGCATAACTGCTCTGGAGTTACAAACAGTCCCCCAATGTTGTCATGTACTCCCAAACTACAGTCAATGTCAGTACTGTGAGCTGAGGTACATCAATACAGAACTACACGGTTCATAGCTAAGCAAGGCAGTGGGTGAAATTGTTTCCATTACTCCTGTGATACACTGGGTTTTATACCTGGAATTAAAGGCAAAAATACAGAAAATATGAGAAAGTAGAAATAAAAACAAATAAAAATGATTTCTGAAAATGAAATACAGCCTTGAGTAAAATCATTGCAATTTTCAGGATGATGTTGCTACATACAGAAAGATTTTTTAAAATTTATTTTTTTAAGATATTCCCATAGAAATAAATATTAATATTTTATGGGAAGAAAGTGGAAAAAAGAGATATCAGTTCATAATGTTGCTGCCCTACCCTCCTTGGTAAGCAGTAATAAAAAGAGCTGTATTTTTATGTAGAGGCAGATCTGTAATTTTATTTAATATTCTTCATATTCAGAAGAAAAAATATGTTTTCAAAACAAATAATGGCTAGGCAATTAATCTAAAACTATTTCAAGTCTCCTTTTAGTCTTGGAAATAAATGGATTAATAATTAGGTATCAAAAATAGTAAGATTATCTTATTTGTTAGCATTATTGAATCCTTTCAGTCATTAATAAAAAAACCCTAGAGTTTTAGTTGTTGTAGACAATTAAGATAGGAAATCTATGTATGTCTTTAAGGTTTTAAGTGAGTTATTTCAGAATTACTTGAAAGAACTAATCAATATTTCACAGTCGTATTGTAGTTGTTTAAGCCACTTTGATCAAATTGAATTATAGGTCTTTTATCTCACTATGGCAGTCAACATTTCTAATAGATAACTGTTGACAACAGTGATCCTGAGTCTCCAAATATATTTTCCACAAAAAAAAGACAGGTTTTTCAATAACAACTGAAACAATCAGGCCTGGCACTACAAAAATAGTCAGATTTATGGACATTAAATGGAAGGAAAAATTAAATCACTGGGAAGCATGCAAATAATATTAAAAATATTAAGTGATTAAGTATCTGTCAAAGTGCTATTTCACCAAGGTTTTAAGTAGTTCAGAAGACACAGAAATAACAGAACCATTTAAACACTTTTCAGATACCAAAGAAAGAGCATTCATAGAATCTTCAAGTTGTTGAAGTTGAAAAAGATGACTGAGATTATCAGGTTCAATCTTTGACCTACCACCACTGTATTTACCACTCAGAGATGTCCTTGAGTGCAAAACCTATACGTCTTTTAAATATCTCCAGGGATGGTGACTCCACCACTTCCCTGGGCAGCCTGTTCCAAAGCTTGACAACAATTTCAGTGAAGAAATTTTTTTCTAATACCCATTTTAAACCTACCCTGGCAAAACTTGAGGCCACCTGTTACTTGGGAGATAAGATCAACCCCTACCTGTTTACAACCCCTCTTTCAGGAGGTTTTAGAGAACAATAAGGTCACCATTGAACCTTCTTTTCTCTGGGCTAAACAATCTCAGTTTCCTCAGCTGCTCCTCATCAGACTTGTGCTCCAGGTGCTTCTCAGCTCTGTTGCCATCCTCTGGACATGCTCCAGCACCTCAATGTCTTTCTGGCTGTGAGGGGACCAAAACTGGACACAGAATTCAAATGCAGCCTCACCAGTGCCTTGTAGCTACAGTACTGCATCTTTATGTGTCTCAAGGCTATCTGCATTTAGCAGTGTTAAAGTAGATAAAGTAGGTGCAAAAGACTAAATAAAAAAATAATCTGCAGCAATGTTGGATTAATTTTTGTTTTGCTGATGCATATGCCAACAAATCCAGTGTTTGATTTCTTAAGAAATGTTTTTCTTTTTCCTATAAAGAGAGTTGGTAAAGTTTAGTGTGACAAATGAAACAATATTATAGGAAATCTGAGTCAGAAACTGATAGAAAATAAAATCACAGAATCACAGATTAACAGAATATGCTGAGTTGGCAGGGACTCACAAGGATCATTCAGTCCAACTCCTGGCCCTGCCCATCCCCCATGTGCCTGAGAGCATCATCCAAACACTCCTGGAGCTCTGTCAGCCTTGGTGCTGTGCCCACTCTCCTGGGGAGCCTGTTCAGAGCCAATCACACTCTGAGGGAAGAAAGTCTTTCTAATACTCAACCTACATCTCTTCTGACACAACTTCAGGACATTCCCTCAAGTCCTGTCACTGGCCACTGCAGAGAAGAATCCAGTGTCTGCCCCTCCTTCTCCCCTCACGAGGAAGCTATAGACTGCCATGAGGTCTCCCCTCAGTTTCCTCTTTTCCAGGTTGAACAACATAAGTTTTACCAGCCAAAAGCTAAGATTTCTGAAGATCAAAAGGTTGAGGGAAAAGCTGATTAAGTTTAAGTACATTACTTGAAAGTAACCATTACTGAAGAAAAAAATCAATTAATATTAAGAAGAATTTGCTACTTTTAAAGCCCCTTTAGACAAGTGCAAAAAGACATTCTCTTTTCATTGTCTGAAAAAGATCTTTGAAGAAGATCTCTGATCACTCAGGCAGACATTGTATTGATCTGCAAATTGGTAAGCCATATGCCACTTCTTTGTAGTCTCTGACTCCAGGAGAACTTTATTTAAATTTTAAAGAATTCTGTCAAATTACACACTTTATTTTTGGATATTAAATTACATTAAACAGACTTTTTTTCCACCCTCATTTCATTCACTATGTGCCTACATACGTTCAGGGCAAACATCTTACTGTGTTTTCAGAAGTATTGAAGATTTTTTTTTTAAAACTATAAAAGCTAATGCCAAAAAAAGAACCAAGGCCAGACTTTGAATTACTAAGAATACAAGAACAATTTAGAAATTGCTGCTTCTGTCTAACTTCTGATGAGAAGTTTGTGCTTTCAATTCTCAGGAAAAAAAAGTAATTATTGGGAAACACTAAGTGAGGTTGGTTGCTGAGTTCAGAAAACACCCATCTTATCAATTGTGCCTAAAAAGAAAATGGATATATTCATAAATGCTGACAGAAAATAGCATTTTAAAAGTCTACTCAGATGGAATAGGCAGTGACAGAAGAAGATCTTGTAAAGAATAGCCAATCAAGTTTTATAATTATAAAGTTTACCTTGTTTCTTCCTCAACTTCTGTAGTTCTTTTCATCCAGAAATTTTTTTTTCCTGAAATATCCACTATCATTAAATCGTCTTTTGACTACATAGTAGTCAAAAATGTTTGTGGAGATCAGTTGCACTCTGATTTCTGTGCATCTTAGTCAAGATCCAATCAAGAATTCGGTCAAGATTGCTCATATCAATCCTATATATATATATATGCACTAATTACGATTGTCTCTAAATTTATTAATATAAAATGAACAACTCAGAGCAAATTTTTATACAGAGAGACATTTATCATTTTTATGGTTTTACTTTTCAATAAGCAATCAATTCAGGAATCCCGTAACAATTTCACTAGATATCAATCAGATAATCATGCTTAGGGTTTGTTAATGTTTACAGAGGACATTTATGCTCTTCCTGGAGGAATGCACAACTCTGGAATTCACTAATTTTGTGACTGGATAAGGAAGCAAGAGTCACATGAAACTCTTAGGGAACTGCTGAAATTGATGTGTATGCTGACTGTGACAAAAAAGATTTTCTTTTCTTTAACAGCTACCCCACAGTACATGGAAGAGAACTGAGTCTCTGACTGTGGGATTAGACAAATAGAGTATGTCAAACCACTACTGAGGGAAAAAACCCCATGTTTTGGTTTCATTGTGCCACATGTTGCAAAGATTTCTTTCCATTGCATATTTTATACTGAATTTTGCATTTAAGGGCTGTTACTTGCTGACATAAACTGAAAGTAGCTTGGAGCAGGATTTTTAATGCTTTGGGGAGTGAAGAATTTCATGACTGGATTTTGAGCCACTTACAGAATCCAGTCTATCTTTTCTAAGGTTAGCAAAGATATATCTAAGTGTGTGCCTGACCATGATATACAGATGGAAATACTTTAGTGAAAAACAATTTTTTTTATTTTTTTTACCAAGAAATAAAAAGAATTGTATTTATACAAAACAGAGTCATGTCATTCCAGAAGAATTAATTTAGCCAGTTCATTTTTGGGTTTGGAGGTGAATTTTCTGAATGATGTGGGACAAGAGTCTTTTTTCCCCCCTTCTGTTTTATAATCATTATAAATTATTTCTCAAGTAACCTGATTTCATGAGGAACCCCATACATATTATACAACTATTAAATTCGATCCTTTATTAGAATGAACATGCCATGAAAAAGAACGAGTAAAGGTCATAGAGTATACATTTAGCTCTGACATTTGCCACCTCAGAGTGCTTGTTTTTACAGCTCTAGTAGTCTATTAATAGCTCTGTATAAATATCTAGATGTGGAATGCCACTGTGACATTTCCCTCTCAGTTGCAAACTCCAGAAGGAGTTGATTTCAACTGCTTTTTAAGAGTATCATGGTGCTCCTTTGGAAAACATCTTTTTTTCTCAGCTGAGAATGTTAGATGATTCAAAAATGCTTTTAACAATGACAAAAGATTGAGCAGGTTTGACAGGTGAGATACTTCTGGCCATGTATGAATTACAACTCAGAAACTGGTGACTAGAGTTCTCTGTTGGGTTGATATCACAAAAATCTGGGGAGCTATATAAGGAATGTAGATTCATTAATTAATTTTTAGCTGAAGGAGACCTGTAAAGAAAAATCCTTACTGTATTCGGGCTTCAGTTATCTTTGTATTTTTTGTTATAAGGCACAGAAGTATTAATTTAAGACTTGAATAACTTAAGAGTTTGGGTGGTTTGAGCACTGTAAATTCTTCTGGTTCTGAAGTTTTGGTTAAAAAGCTTCTAAATGCAGATAAATCATTCTAAGTCTTAATCTATGTTGTGGTTTGCTTAGTTTGATTTTGATTTTGTTTTTTAATTTTTATTCGCATAGTGAAGCAAAATGTATCAAAAAATTATGTTCAGTTTGGGATGCAGAAATGTATGGAGCTGATAGCGTGAAGGACTTGACATTCATTTCACTACAGCCAAACTTGGAAGTAAGAAAGTTTTCTTATGTCCTGTTTTTTGTTTTTTGTTTTTTGTTTTTTTTTTTCCAAGTAGGCAATTTTTCTTGGCTTCAAGCCAAGTTTATGACTCAGATACCTTAAATTCCAGAAGGAGGATTCTTGTTTGTTTGGCTGTCCTTTTTTTCTATGCAAATGTATTGTATTTTAGCAATAGGTAACATTCAGGTTTGCATCCTAATTGGTGACTTAGAATGCCCAGCATTATCCTTCAGCAAAGTCAGCCTTTCATATTGAAATGCTTCAATGTCACAATGACTGAGAATAGATGGAGAACTATTAATTATGTTTATTTAAAACTGTCCTAGGGTTTCAATAACTCTCTCTAGGGGAGGTGAAGAATAAAGGATTTACCTACTTGTATAGATCTGATTTTGTATGAATGGCTTTAAACGTTCTACTTTGGAATACTGAAAAAGAGACTGTGTGACCTCCTAGATCTATATTTTCTTTTAAAAATATTTTAAATCTTTACTGGAGTTTTTCTACTCTTTTTAGTTCACTGTAATTGGTCCTCATTTAGCTGAGCAGGAGAAGTCTTTAAATATAAATAGATATCTCCATATATGTTTATATTTGTGAGTTTATCTATTACACATAGGCACATACACAGTAAAATGAACAAAAGCAGAAAAAAAATTGTGCATTGCCCAATAGACACACGAGATCACAAGGAGTAAAGAAACTACTAGGTTAAGAAGCAGTGGGCTCAAGACCCCAGTAGAACATATGAAGAACCATTGGTGGCCAGGCAGGCACCATCCAGGCAGGAAGGAGCCCTCTGTGTTGGCAGCTTGGCATCTTGCAAATCCTCTGGAACTGATATTTTCCACATTTTCCCTTTTGGGTTTTAAACCTATACATTTCATTGGCTTTCTCCCTTGAATTTTTGAGGTACTGATAATCTCTATCTCTACAGTTATATCTGCATTTTTTATCTTGCATGGCCCTTCTATCCAGACTTTCTCACTGCTCTGTCTTAAAATATTAAAATTCCTCTGATATCTGACCTATGTTATCAGTAGATCCTTTGAAGACAAATGCAGAATTCCCTCTTTGGGATGAGAAGAAATTGCATTGATTTAGGAAGGAAAAGGTTATACAGGTATCCTGACCAGTTAGCTTTATCAAAAAAGCATTAGACATTTCCATTAGAAAGAAAATGTAGTAAGGACAGAACAGGCAAATATGTCTGTCTCTTATAATAAGGAATGTTGAAATAGTCTAATAATTTTTGAAAATTGCAGGAGGCAGCTCCTGCTAAGTGGTTTATTAGTCTTAGCACTAGACAAAAAAACCCCTAGTCTTGGCACCAAAAGACTTTATCAAATCCCATAATTCTCCATTTTCCATTTCTCCTGCATATGAGCTTAAGTGGCAACATCTTAGAATGCTGGCAAATGTCTGGCAGCAACAGATGTAGAACTGGAGTATGACAATGTTAAGTGCAATGCATATGGAAACATCTTTTTCTTCACATAAGCATGTGATTTTCTATATATAAGTTAGTACCATAATAAAGTCTACTTTAAATCTTCTGATCTTAACACTTGTTTTAGGAGAAGCAACACTGTTATTCTCAGCTTACAGATGGGGAAACTAAAATCACAGAGCCAGAATAAAATAGAGAAAATATAGTACAGAGGCTGCAGGGAAGATCATGATTTGATTCTCAATTCACATTCTACCTGTGAAGCTCCAACGCACTCTTGTTCACACTTAAGGCCCCTGTAGTACTCCTAAGTACATGATAAAAATCTGATGCATTGCAATTCAGACTACTGGGTAACCTCATATATAATGAGCAATGATAAGTTCTATTGTTTGAAAAAATACTTAATTCCTAAATTAATTCATCAAGGCTATCTAAATCAAATCAGATTCTAAAATCACATTTCAATATGTTTATTAATGAGTTGAAGTGTTTAACCATCTCTAACGTTTTGGTGAAAAAGCGGGAAGATTTAGACATGAAATCTTCTGCCTCTCTTTCTGCTTTGATACTATGTTAAGATTCATCCTTCACTTGCCTGCAAAACGAGGATATAAGAAATGGTATTTCCAAATGACTTGAAATTTGGAGCAAATTTATCATGGTTTTTAGGTGTGAATTAAAAACAGGCTTGCTTTGATAGCTTCTGATATTTAGTACCTGCATTATAATTATTTTAGCAGGAATGGGAACAAGTTCAGAGAGTTGAACATTGGTTGTATAGAATAAGTAGCAAGGAGAGTGAAACTGATATGATCCCTACATGTTTCCTCATAATGTCCCAATGCCTCTTGAAATGTGAGAAGAGACACTGCTCTGATATATAGTGCAGAAATAATTGCCTTCTGTGTTCTTCCAACACATAATGTAAAATAAAAGGGTATCTAATATTTTATACTCTCTCACCACACATACAGTAGAAGGCCTCTAAAAGATTTGTGAAAGATCCTGTGCTGTGAATTATTATTTTTTTTTTTTTTTTGGCAGCAGTGAGGTCATTGAAGTACCTCGGACTGTATTCTGAAGGTTAATTAATTTTATGCTAAGAAGCTAGTCTTTCAGAAGCAGCCATCTAGTGGAAATAGAAAAGTCTTTAATTAACAAACATTGGATCTCATACTCAATAGTTATATGAAGACACACAAACCTGCAGTCTTTATATTATCACACCATAAAATTATTTATTCATATCCTCCACTACCCTTGCTTTTCATCAAAAAAACACAAAATCTTTGTGCTTCTTGAAATTGGATCTGCTGCTACTACTAGAAGAATACTTCAGAATCTAGAATTAGTAGGAAGACCATTTCTTTGGAATGTACCATAAGATTATGAATATAAAACTCTGCTTTCGAAGACTGAATTTTATATCTGACTTCTTAATTCCATCAGTAAGAAGCAGCATTCTAAGAAAATATCAGTGTATTTTTTTAAAGCAAATTTCAAGAGAAATGTAAAAATATTTTGCTGTTGATATCAGAAAAGTATATTAATATATTAAGTACCAGGGATTTTTTAGGACATAAATCACTACAATTTGAGATAATTGTCTGCTATACTTAAGCTTTCAAGTTGTGTCTTAAATTTCAGTTTCACTCTGCTAAACAATGACAGAAATGATTTTTTTAACCTCAGATGGTGATTAGGAAAAGCATTTATGCTTCCACAGGTTCCTTTAGTGCTGTAGGTAAGACTTTCACCACACAGACTCTCAGGGACAAGGCATTACTTAAAAAAAGAAACCAAATATTGACAGTTGGCATAGGAATGATCACATGAGAAGTCTAATCTTCTGAACAAGATGGTCAATCCCTATGTGGTGGAGATTGGCGCCTCCATTGCTGACAGAAGCATCCTTAGCTCAGTTGCAGTAGACTCTCCAAACTGCTCTTTTCCACATTTTGTATTCTTCAGCTGATCATAGCTGACACCCCAGCATACGCATCATTCACTTCTACTAATTATCCTACACATCAAAAACTGACTAGAACCCTCACTGCATTAGGATGTAGAACAGCATACTTAAGGGTCTAAGAGCTGAGACAGCTGTTCTGAGCTGGTCTTCTCTTTCCAACACAGACATTGTGTCACCTGCACAGACAAGTAGCTGAGGAGTTTTGTGTTCACTCAAGGAGTCAATCATGGCTTAAAGAGCAATATAGAAGATGTTCACAGGCCCAAAGAGCCAGTTAAACGACAAACAAAGCTCCAGAAGAAGCCTAAATCTCATCCTTGTATCTCACTTAGCTACTGGCCCACTCCGCATGCTCACTATGGTTTGCCTTGTGTCACACTTCCTCCCAGCCACTAGTGCTCAGCCTTCCAGGAGGACAGAGCACCTCCATCTCTCACTACTCCTGTTTCTCCATGTCAGCCTTCTTGCCCAGCTGAGGAAACCCCCAGGAGACACACTATCAGAGCACACCAGCGTCCCACAATAGCTTATGAAAGTAGTCCTGACCCAAGTCCATTTTTTTAGCTACCTGCTGAGAACACTAGCTGAGTGGAAGTCTGTTCCCAATGTAGTTACTCAAATATATGTATTCATATGTTTTACAGAGCTGGTTGAAAGGCTAATATTTTTAATATAATTATTTAAGAATATTTCACAAGATAATATTATTTGAGTTTTTTCATCACGTCTGTCTCATGTCAAAAGATTTTAGGACCTGACTTTTAAGTTTCTGTAGTAATTCGATTTTACTTTGAAATCATTTGAGTATGAAAATAGCCATAAGTCTTGATTTGGATGCAATACTAGAAATTTAAAGGGTGGATAAAAGAGGAATACTTTCAAAATTAACTAATTTAAGTATTTAAAAGAGGTGGCCTCTGTTTCACCTAAATTGACTATGATTTTCATTTTATTATGGGTCAGAGTAGAACAAACTTTTAATTACTTAATTAGCTATCTACCAGATTACATTCCTTATTTAAGTCAGCTAAGTTCCTCTTGAACTTCCAAGATAACTGTTTGCTCTTAATAATTTCATTTTGGGCTCTTTCTTTGAGTCTCTCTCAAAGCATACATCCCTGAAAGAAAGCTGTTTGAAGCTGTTTACCCAGTTGCAGAAAAATTTAGGCATTTTTAGGCAGAAATGTTCTCTATGTTATCATTTTTAACAATTCTCAAGATTAAATATTGGAAAAAGTCCATTTTGGGGGATGAGTAAGTTGTAATTTCCATGTATAAAGATGGTGTAAGTTCTTCAGAAAAACTGTAGGCCTGTACTGTGATGGTTTTGAGACATCTCACAGTCAATCCTTATCCTAGCCTTGATACTGTTGAGCATTGCTGATGCTTGATGTTGTTCCATTTGGTTTACAGTGACTAATGATTTCTTTGTCGGGGAAGGGGTTTCTAACCTAGACAAGAGAACTTTGCTCTCAGAGACAGACAATTAGTATTGTGTTTCAGAGCCTTCTGAGGTATAATTATTTTACTAATTCCACATGAATGGGTATCCTGGTTTTGACTGGGATACAGTGAATTTTCTTCTTAGTAACTGGCACAGTGTTGTGTTTGGGATTTATTATGAGAATAATTTTGATAACACACTGATGTTTTGGCTAGTTCTAAGTAGTGCTTATCCAAAGTCAAGGAATTTTCAGTGTCCCGTGCTCTGTCAGGGAGCAGGTACATAGGAGGCTGTAAGGGAAGAGAGCTGGGATATCTGGTCTGGACCAATGGGATATTCCATACCATAGAATGTCATGTCCAGTATATAAACTGGGAGGAGCTGGTGAGGACATGGACTGGGCATTGGTCTGAGTGTAGTGAGTAATTATATTAAATATCACTTGTTTCTCTTGTGTTTTATTGCCCTCCATCCTGTCTTCCCTCCTCCTGGTGGTTGTTTGGTATCGTTGTTGTTGTTAGCATTAGCACTAGTATTATATTTAAATTTTAAACTCTTTTTGTCTCAACTCACGTGATTTTCCTCTTTTCTCCTCCTGAGGAGTGGCTGGATGGTGCTTAGCAGACTCCTGGGTTACACCACAGAAAAGAGGAACACAACTAATACATCGTCTTCACTTGTTGGCAGAGACATGGGTTTAAAGCCGACTACCATCTCCAATGGCTGAAATGGTGTTAGTTGGAATTAAATAAAACAAAAGGATTATGTGTTTCATATATTTATGTGTCCAAAGTCATCAGTGGCTCTGAAAATTTCTTTACTGACACAGAAAAAAATGATGACATTCTGCTGTGTTTCTTGCTCTTTTATAAAATTTTTTAAGGAAATGATACAAACAGAAAAAGATCAATGCATTTCTACATTTAAAAAAACCAGCAACAGTTACACTGTAAAAATTAAAGTACTCTGAACACTGTGTTCAGACAGCAAACTCTTTCACTCAATATGTTAACTCTGAGGTGTTATTAAAAATAGGAAAGACTCACTTCTGAGGCATATGGTTTAGAATCATCAGTAGTAGAGAGAATATTTTTTTTCTCTTTTCTCTCTCTGTTTTTTGGATTTTTTTTTAATACATATAGTTGACAACCTTCAAGATGATTTCTCAATAAGAGTCCAGAAAATCCAAAGTATATGTATTTCTGGGGACATTCTTACACTATTGGAATAGGCAGCAGGACTTCAAAGATTTACTATGTACAACTGCAAAAGGAACCAATAATGCTGAAGGATCTAAAGATAGACAATGATGCTTAGATCTCCATTTTCATCACTGAGATTTAAATGCTTAAGTGTAGAAATACTTGTATCATAGTTCTTAATTTTGTGATAATTCTTCTCATTAATGGTACAGCTGGAATCTTGTAAAAATGAGTATTAACAATTAGAAACTTCCTTTTGTGTTATTCATTAAATATTCTAGGATCAAAGGTTTAGTAATTTCTGGTCAAAATCCAAACAGATACAGAATGCTACTAATCCAGCAGTACAAGTATCATTGAAATGCACCTAATAGTTTCTGTTTGAACCTGCTGCTGTGTTGATGGTTTTTATATTTAGTTCTCTATCAATTTTAATGACAATCCCAGTGAAAGTATCCCAATATAATTCAGTAAAAGCAATCCTCAAATTAGCATAGATTTTGCACATTGGATCTACACCCAGTTTTATGCAAGGTTCTCTTGTGGATCTCTGTTGAATAATGAATGACAAGAAAGCTAGAGATTACTTTTTTTTCCAATCCCTAGGCTTTTTCTAGAGTTGGCATGAAGGAAAAGTTCCACAAACAGCCTGTATCCCTCCATACTTACAAGGCTGCACAAATTTCATGTTTTATTCTAAAAACAGAGAAAGGCTAATGGATTATAGTGCAAGTAGTGGAATCTGAAAACAAGAATTCAATGAGGAGATCTATGGATAGCGGCTCATGCCCTTTTTTATGTGGGGAATAATGCTTTTTTCATTTTCACCAAGAGCATGAAATTCTAATGTCCTATAAGAGTAAGACTTCATACCTATTTTGAAGGCCACCAAAATGTGTAGGTTTGCTGCAAGTATCTTTTAAATGTGATAGCCAAAGTTAATGCAAGGCCCTGTCCTGTCTCCTCTGCCCAAGGTAAATTTTGATCAGATAGTGAAGAAGAAGGGCTGCTATACCTACTCCAAATATTAGCAATTCATGCCAGCATTCCAGTTAGCATTATTTTGACTCACTTGTCTAACTAATGTTAAGTGATGTGAAGAACAGGATGACAACTGTTGATATGGATAAGTATGAACAAGAGAGGACATTTAAGGAGTGTGAAAAAGCAATGCCTAAAATTAACACAGAGAGGGAAGAGAAATGAAAATAGGTTTTGACATTCTCCATGTTTTCACGTTCCTTGCTATCCCAGTTTTCACCACTACAAATAGAACTTGAATAGGTGGAAGTCACAATGAGCACAAGCTTACTGTGTTGCCGGTGTGGAGGCTTCATTCAGCCAAACTGTAAAACAGGCTGGCACACTCTCCAGCACAGAATCTATCCTTCTGCTTAAGGTGAACATATGCAAATTACTTAATCATGCAAATAGTTTCCTGAAATAATTACAAAAATGCCAGACATGGAGGTGTGTAAAATGTGTTAGTTATGTAAGACAACCAACGCCAAAACGGATGAACTGGTTTTAAATGTTTCTCCTATGTATGTCCTGATCCATAAGTTATTTAATCATAAGTAGTATTTTCAGTCTTGTAATTATGAAATAAATTCTGCTTTATTTAAGTTCTAGTTGCCACAAAAAATATGAATTTTCTATTCCTTTCATGAAGATTCACTGCAGAAGTAGATCAAAACTCTCTTTGGGTCAGTGGGGTTCTAGGAAAACAAGTAGTCTTTTCTTGTACACTGTGTTCAGTCTCCACTTGCATCTATCAATTCAGCCCTCCTTACTGATGCTGTTCAGTCAGCACATTCAAATGAAACAAGCTACCAGTTAAGAAAGAGTCCATTCCACCTTCTGTTGAAGACGTAACTTTAAAAGAATCATGGAATTGTTAAAGTTGGAAAAGGCCTCCAAGATCATCGAATCCAAGCGTTAACCCAGCACTGCTGTGTTCATGACTAAACATTATCCCCAAGTGTCACATCCACATGATTTTTGAGCACTTTCAGGGACTGTGGTTCCACCATTTCCCTGGCTGGACTGTTACAGTGCCTGATCACACTTGCAGTAAAGAAAGTTCTCCTAATAGTCAATCGAAATCTTCCATGGTGCAACCAGAGGCCATTTCCCCTCATCCTGACACTTGTCACCTGGCTACAACTTCCTTTCAGGCAGTTGTAGAAAGCCTTTTCCCCAGGTAAACACCCTCAGGTCCCTCAGCCATTTCTCACAGGACTTGTGCTCCAGTCCTTTCACCAGTCTTGTGCACATTCTCTGGATATGCTCCAGCATCTCAATGTTCTTTCTGAACTGAGGGGCCCAGAACTGGACACAGCACTAGAGGTGTGGCTTAACCAGTACCAAGTACAAGGGAAGAATCACTTCCCTGGTCCTGCTGCCACACTGTTCCTGATACAGGCCAGGATGCCATTGGCCTTGTTTGCCACCTGGGCACACTGCTGGCTCATGTTCATCTGCTGCTGACCAGCACTCTCAGGTCTTCTTCTGCTGTGCAGCTTTCCCAACACTGTCCCCAGCCTGTAGCAGGGGGCTGTTGTGATCCAAGGGCAGGACCTTGCACCTGGCCTTGGTTAAACCTCACAGTGTTGGCCTATCAGTCCAGCCGGTTCAGATCCCTCTGCAGAGCCTTCCTGCCCTCCAGCCTTCATGCCCTCCAGAACAACACTCCCACAATATTTTCTCTGTTGATCTTCCCCCCGATTTTTACCCACAAACACTTAATCATATCATCACTGCCATTAAGCTGCATAGAAAGTGCTGCCTGATACACAGGGCCGCCCCCACCACCTGTGCTTCCTTGCTTATCTCTATCTGTGAAGGGTTTATAGACATCCATCGGAGCACTTCAGTTGTGTGGGTCATCCTGCTATATTTCTGTGCTGGCAACTGTGTTGAAATCTTTCTGCTGCACCTTGACTTCCAGTTCTTCTTCTTTGCTGCCCATGCTGCATGCACTGGTGTAAATGTCTTCCAGATGAGTTATTGATTTCACAGCCTATCCAGGAGGAGAAGCTCTAGTTCCTGCATGAATATTCCCAGGAACCTCTGTGGTTTCCAGCACATCGATGACCCTTACGCCTTTGCTGCCACAAAATACTTCCCAAGTAACACATAGGTACAAAAAATGCCTCAAAGGACAGTGACATCACAGTTTCAAATAAAAAAAAATTGTATTCTAAGCTCATATGTCGTTATAGTTTTTGAAAATTTTGACAAATATGGATAATTTTATATTAACCTTTTCTAAAGTGAGGCTCTAGAAAGGCCCCAAATATTTAAATTTCAAAAATGTCCTTGGGCACCTAAAGTTCTGAACAGATGTGACTAAATCCAGACTGCTGTACTGAGTAATGTGCAAGTGCCATAAATATTTCTAGGTTTTTAAATATTGCCCCTAAATTAAGAAAATGACACACTGAATACTGTTTGGCACTACTCCAGTGACATAAGTATGGCTTCAAGGAAGAAATTTGGATAACATTTGAGTCAAAGATGGAAAGACAATGACATAAAACCTTGCTGCTGTTTAAAAGGTTTAAATATCTCAGCTGAGACTAAATAAAAGGATGAATTTGGACAACAGAATTAAAACCTGTCTGAAACTAACAGGGAGAAAACTTTCTGGTAAATTTGGGGTTGGTTCATAGCATTTTTAGTCTGCCTTTAACTGAGTGGAACTCCAGTGTCTTTGGTAGTATTAGTTCTGATTTATGCTGGTATAAATGAGAGAAGAATCTACCCATATGTCTTTCTGCATGGCTGTGATAAATCCTGCAGGCTATTGGTGCTATATAAATAGCATGTTAGGTTCAGGATAAATTCCCAGACAGAGGGATACATATAAATATTGTCAGAATTGGGGTTTATAAGGTGATTTTTGTTGCATAGCTTAAAAATAATGCCATCACATGCCACTTTTTCACAGATTATTCAGGAACAGCATGAAAAAGTTTCAAGCAAAAAGAATTTGGGGTTCAAGTGAAATTTCTAAGTCTGTGGTAAAATGCAGATTTATTTCAAAATGACGATTTCTTTATTTATCTAATAATCCACCTTCTGTTCTTTTTCTTGTAATATTGGTTACAATAATATATATAAGGAACACGTCTATTGGAGCAAAGATTCTTTGCAAATTTGGATTGCACTTACATTTGGATGCACTTAAATTTCATCAGGCTGAGAGATCTAGCTTTTTTGCTCTTGTCCACTTCCACCACTACTAACACCACCTCTGCTTAATCTAGCGCTTAGCTGCAGGAAGATGTCAGTGCCATTTATAGAACATTTAGCTGTGAAGATAAAAATCACTACTTTTCAATGTATCCCCAAGAGTCTGCTTTTCATTTCGTAGATTGCTAAATTGCAAATAAATAGATGAAGATATGTTGACCTTCATAAACTGTTATCAAATTTATACCTCTCTTTTTATTACTTTTCTAGGCTCAGGTTTGACTGATTTTTTTTTTTCTGTGTGTGTATCTGTTTAGTCACAATATTTCCAGAAAACTGACTCAGTTATATGATTTCCACTGGACATCAAAAGACAATTTGAATTTAGGCCTTACTCCCTAAGTAACAAATGACCAGTTTATGGTCCAATAAACAAGCCTTAGTATTAATTTGTAATCAGCTATAGATTTAAGTTTTCATGGATTGTCCAGTGTCCACAATTTAAGAATATAGCTGTTGTCTCACATGTTCAATGAACTTTTCTTTCTTATTCGAAAGTTGATATTCATGCTTATTGCCATTTTTAAACATTTTTAAAGGTATGACTGTTAGAATGGCTTTAGTTCTGTAAATTTTTTATGTTATGATTATTAATAATTGATTCCAGTTAATAATAATTTTGTAATTAATAAGCTCATTTTATTGGCTGCACATTTTGCCAATGGAGTTGTTTTTTGCTCCAAGCTTTCTGACACAAATGCTTATGTATTCCTGATGGTGTGTCTACAGAACCCCCATTAATGCTAGAATGATTTATGTCTGCACTGTAAAAAGCGTATACTATGCCTATTTTTCATCCACCTTTCCTGAGCAAACTAATTCTCAAGAGTCTGCATAAGTGGAGGTAGAATAAGTTCAAGATATGTTCAAATTTCTTGGATGGTTATTATGAAGACTGTTCTTCCTTTGGGATGTAAATTATTTTAAAACCACATTCAATACTGCTTTGTATTACTGATCCTTTTTATAGCTATATTTTGCCCAAGTTCTCAGTGGCACATCTGTTAAAGGATGCAAAATTCTTGTGGAATATTCATGTAACTGATGGATTGGATCCCTGGTTTCAGTCATTTTCTAGAGTCAAGCTAAACTCCTGCTATCTCGAAGCTCACAAATAAGTTTTGTGGTCTTGTCTTATGTCCCGATGAGGAGAAGTTAACATTGGTTCACAGTTTATCAGAATAAATAATGATGAATATTTAGCAACTTTGAAGGACTCTGTATCTTACCCAAGATTAAATAGAGCTGAAAACTTTGAAATTTGAGCTATTTATGTGAGGTTCACACTCTACCCGGCTCAGATTGTGTATGCTTTTATTCCTCCAGACTACAATTAAAATTCATGTCTACATTTTGAGATTGAGCAATTTCTATCTTGTTAATACATATTCTCCCGCTTGATGAGAGAGGCTGTGATCCTCCATAAGCTGCCAACCCTGGTCCAAATCTGAAGGGATGGATATGGATGCAATCAGTTAAGTAAGTCCATATTCTGCCTGGCACCAGCATAATCAGATGGGGTCATGGGACTGAAGAAAAGAAAATTGCAGATTTCAGATTAGGAAATAAAAAAAATTCTGTTTATTATGGTGACCAGGGAAAGGGTCAATTACTGAGAGCAAGCCTGGAAGGAGCACAGTAGCCTACAATATGCTGAGACAAAAATCCCAAAGATAAGATTTACACAAGGTCAAATGGAGAAAAAAAATTTATGGTTAGTTTGCAGGCTTCAGAAAGACCTGAGCTGGAACAATGATTGCATTATAATGAGTTTATATGCTAACAAATTATGTAATTTTTCTAGAAAACAGAGATTCTAACTTCAGATATCTGTTTCTGTGATAGCTGCTTATCTGAAAAAGCAGAAGCGAGCATCTATTCAGATATCACAAAAGAGAAAATCTGTGATACAGTGAAGGTACTCTATTACTGTGAGACAGGTTTGAAAGGTAGTCTTTTAAATACCCACAATCCATCAAATTAATTTTTCAAGGGATTATTGATCACAATGCAAGGAAAGGGTATGATCTCAGTTGATCTTATTTCTATGATCTTAGACATCCGGTTTCGGAAAAAAAAAAAAAGGTTTATTCTGAGCCATGATATGTCTCTTTTTGTGGTATCTAATTAGGATGGGCAGCGTTTCTTGGAGTTGCCATTTGTTAGTTTCTCTTTTGTCTCTTCTATTATTCCCTGCACGCTCTTTCAAGAAAAAGTAAAAGAGACACCAATCTCGGTCTTGATTGTACAGTTCTTCCACAATAGGGAAAATAAATTAAAGAAGTAGGGATACAAAAAGGGAAAATGATAAGGAAAGGACAAGGAAAAAAGGAAAATAATAAGGAAAGAAATAAGGAAAATAAGGAGGAACAAAAATTAATCATGTTCAGACAATAATATAGGAGACCTGATGATTCTTGAAAAAAAAAGGAAAGAATCCTAATATAAGTTCCTTGATTCTTCTTACATCTCAGATGTCAGTGTACTCCCATATGTGTTTATTATGTGGATTCCTAACAATCTTTTTTTCAAATTTAGTATGCATCAGGTGGCTTTCTCAGTGCTGCTGAAATGTAATACACAAAAGCTACTCATAAGGTCATTTTTTGCCACTCATATGTTAAATAAACTGAATTTTTCCAAATACTACATGGAAGTATTGCTTCTGCTATGAAGGTGAAACATAGATTCTGAGGACAGTCCATGATCTACCCTAAGCCTCACAACAAATATTTTTCTTTTCTTTTTTTTTTAAACGCCTTATTTTTCTTTTTCAAACTATTTCATCAGGTTTTGAACTCTTTTGAAAGAAATAGAGAATGTTGCAGTTGTTAGTAGTGATTTACTAAGCATATTCTCTTTACAGTTCAGCCTGTTTATTAATTTATATTTGTGACTATAAATATTCATCTGTTTGTACTTTTAATAATCTCTGATCAAAAGCTGAGGTAGCTAGATAAAATTCCAGCAAGTGAAAGTAGTCCCTTTGGAATAGGCCTACTTTATTTGAAAATCAACAATGGACAATACACAAAAGTGAAGGTATTTATCCTCAGAAAATACAAGGTTATGGAATAAAAAGTTAAGAAAAAGTATTCTAATTTTATACTACCGTGTCAACTGTGGATGTGTTTGTGTTAGTCTATTTTGCCTCCCAGATATCAGATAAGCATAGTAAAGAGAAGGAGGATCTTGAAATTTTATTTCATGACCTAAAACATAAATTGGTATATTAGAGGAACAACAGAATAACTAAAGAAATATGAAATATTATTCTAAAGAGGCATAGCAGAGGAAAAGGTTATAGGAGAAGTAATAAAAAAGAAATTAGAGAGTTCTAGATGTGCATTTCATCTACCATGGAAGGACCTTTATTAAAGCTAAGCAGAAGACTAGTTGGAGAGGCATGGTCAGGAGGCAACAAACTTCAAAACTCCTGTTTCAAGAAAAAATAATAGTGATGATGATGATGATGATAGCAGTAATGCTTCCTTAAGCAAATATCAGTTCCAGAACGTTCAAATGCAACCAACTGAATTAAGAAGGAAAACCAGAAGGAAGGGAAAGAGATTAATTTGGCCAACACATAAATTACCTGAATTTGCTTCAGATGAAACAATAGATATTAGGAAGGTTGAAGACAGCAATCCAGCAGAAATTTACATGTACTATTCTGTGATGATGTCAGCAAAGGATGTAAACTGGATGTAATAAAATATTGTCACTCTACAATGGATAATGCAGATAAACAAATGGAAATAAAGGATCATAATGCTTCTTCCAGGAGAAGAACAATTATTGCTTAATTGTATCGAGAAAGCTGAGATAATTAATGCCTTTTTGCATTATTTTTTCACCAAAATGGTCTAGTACAATCAGATGACTGAAACAATAAGAAAAGGCGATGTCTTCAGAAGAAAACCTTAACTCAGAATAATTAAAGAACAGACTGAAGTGTACTTATGTTTTCAGATCATCTGGAATGATAAGCTGGATAGCTAATGAGATCCTCAAGTCATTAGCAATTACCTCACAGAACTCATGTAGATGAGCAGAACTGCAATTGTTCAACAACAAGAGGGAGACTGTTGGAATAATTTTATTTCCTTACATCTTCACAATTCACTTCTTCATCTCAGGTTGTTCTTGTCCAGTCGTTCCTTCCTGAGCATCAATTACCCTTCTGCTGAGTTGGGTTTTAGTATGATTCAAAATGGATCTTAATTATCTAAAAGGTGCAAAGGTTTAAGATCTGATTTTGTCCAAATGTACAGAAATGTGCTCTTGTTTCAACCATTGACAAGTTTCTACTGCTCTAGGATATAATAACAGTTTAAATAAGTAATATTGGTATAAATATTACATTATAATATAGAAGGAACAGCATTTTCACATTTCAGTTTTTCTGTTCCCCAGGATCAAGTCTCAATTTGAATGGCCAAAGAATGAGTGGGGGCATCCTGCAAGGTGACACTGCTACAGAAGGTTAATCTGTGGGTGAGCAGAGAGTTGGGCACAATTTTGTCTTAAATTGCTGATGTTCGTCTGCCAAAGCCTGAAATGACTTCCCAAGGTGCAAAGTAATGTATTATCAGCTTTTCGAATGATTCATTTTTCTGAATTCTTTCAAACATGGATCTGGATGCAAAGAAATGCTGATTACTCAGTTTCTCCCTGCACTAAGTTCAGTCTTTTGCCCACAGTTCAATACAGACAGGGAAGTGACTAACTTGTCATTTTTCTTTTACAGGCAGCTGCTGGAGTATAATTGGTGAGAGAGAAAATGAACAACCATATGTAAAGTCTTGAGGCTGGCAAAAAAAGAAAACAAAAACCTCAAATCAATCAAGCGAAAGCAAGAAAAACTGCAAAGCAATGCAAAATTGGGAGAGAATTGGAAAATGATCACTTTGAAAAAGAAAAGAGGAAATGAAGTTGCGGAGAAATTGGAAAAGAACAAATGCAATGAAGACAAGGTAAGATCTATTAAAATGTGTTATTGCTGCTCTTTAAAGTTAAGTAATTGAGAAGAAAAGTCTTTACGTTCATATGTACACAAAAAGCAGACAGTTACAACAAAACTAAATAGAAGCTCAGCTGGGAATTGCTTAAATACATAAATGTAGTTTTAGGACCTGGTTACTACAGTTTGCCTCTCAGTAAGGATTTTTGGCTCAGACACAGCATTGTCCTTTGGCAGTTGCCTGCCTTATTGCTTACATACAACCGATTAGTTCACTTGGATGGGAGTTTGGGAACTATTGTTTTCTTGGAACAGCTTTGCAATAGCATCTTGTTATCCTTATTACAGCCTTTGAGAGAAATTTTCACTGAGGATCCTGGTGACTAGTGCAGCATCATGTAGACAGACTACCATGGAGTGGGTAATTGAAGATAATTTGCTACATCCTTGGCCAAATCAGAACCTGCTGAATTGTATTCCCTTTTAGGACTGAAGAAGATAACATCTGGTTGCAATAGTAATTTCAATATATCTGAAAATACTTGTATATGTGCCACACATGGCACTGTTTTCGGTCAGCCTTGATGGGCAGCTAAGCCCCACTCAGGTGCATGTTCACAACCTTGCTCTTGATCGAGTAGGATGAGTGAGAGTGAGAAAACTTTTGAACAGTTTAATAGGGAAAGTAAAATCTGCATGTGCAAGCAAAGCAATAAGGAGAATACATTTACCACCTCCCATGGGCAGGCAGGTGTTTATCCAGCTCCACGACAGCAGGGCACCATCACACTTAATAGTGACTTGGGAAGACAAATTCCATCACTCAGACTGTGTCTCTCTGTCCTTTTCTCCCCAGCTTTTATTCCTGAATGTAATTTTGTAAGGTATGGGATATCCCTCGGGTCAGGTAGGGACAGCTGTCCTGGCCATGTCCGCTCCCAATTTTTTGCACATCCTGGACTTGTTGCTGGTGGAGTGATGTGAGAGGAAAGAAGAGCCTCAGTGCTGTGTGAGCATTGCTCTCAAAGATATAGCAATAGTGTGTTATCAACACTGTTCTCATCACAAACACAAAATGTGGAACCATACAAAATAGTGTGAAGAGAATTAACTCTATTCTAGCCAAAATCAGTACTAGTACCTATATATTGTATCTGTGTAGTAAATTGGTTTATTTTATGTTTAAAATGAAGGAAACTAGTAATTTCAACCTATCTGCCTTCTGTCAGTCCTGGACAACCTGCCCTGGCTGACCATGCTTTAGCCAGGTAGTTTAGACCAGATGTTCTTCAGAGGTCGCTTTCTGAATCTGTGATTCTGTTATTATAACTAGAAATATGTCTCAGCTCCAAGAAGCTCTAATACAAAAGGATGAAAAGGAAACATAACTTTCTTTTCTCTTTTGTTTTATTCCCACCCCATCCAAAGCCTCCATCTGTCACATTTCCCGACCATCTCTCCTGTTGCAGTTCAGTGATAATGTGTTTTATAAAGAATTCCTCTAATTTTTTTTTTTTTAAATTTCATCGAATTGGGATGAAGGACACATTGTAACATAAATCTATCAGTTCAAATACAGATCTGAACTTTCTTGAAGTTAAGGCATATTTGAATCTAGACTTTTCACATATATTTTGGAGGGGAAGGTTTTGGGGCAAGAGTCAAGCAAGTGAAGATACAAGGAATGGACATGTTGAAGATAAATTACTACCACATCTTTTCATAAAGGCAAAAGAAAATCTCTTCAATTTTTTTTATCAATGCCTGAACATGGAAGTTGAGTGCACATGAAGGACATTTGCCAAAAGCACTAAATTAGGAGGATCTGTTAGTTCCTTCAAGAGTAAAGAGACCTTATAGAGAGATTTTGATAAATTAGAATGCTGGGCAATTTAACAGGCAACAATGTTGGATTCCACACATGAGAGGGCGTAATTTGGAATTATGGCAAGACTGAGGGACAAGAGTCTAAGAGTACTGTCTTGCAAAAATGCATCTGTGTGTTTGGATTGACGGTAAATTCAATAAAAGCTAACATTGGTCCTGATGGCTGAAAGGGAAAAGTTTATCTTGGGGCACATATAAGCACAGTTAAAAGGAATGATTGTCCCACTATACTCAGCATTGGCGTAGGCTCCTAAAGAACTGTGTGCAGTTTGGGGATCCATAGTATAAGGGTATTAAAATATTAGAATGTGTTTAAAGAAGGTCAGCAATATATATATATATGCTTCAACTTTAGATACATGGTTTGAGTCTTTGGTTGCGCTGTGTGGAGTCAGGAGTCTGATGCAGTGGTCATTGTGGGTCCCTTCCAATTCAGGATTTTCTACTGTTCTATGAAAAATCTAGGTTTCATATTTTGATAGTAGATTGGTCTCCACTCAGGGCTTTGCAAGCTTTTATCTTTAGGTTTTCATTATTTGAAATGTGGAGGCCTAATTTAAAGTTATCAAATGATTATCTTACAGCTGAGCCATCTTGACTGAGATTACATGTACTTAGAAAACATCCCACTTTTGAAATATACGTCATAACCAGTTATAATACTGGCTCTGTATGTCTGATATGCTTTATTTAAAAAATTAAATATCCATTAATCAATATTGGAATATTATGTTGCAATGACAGAATCACAGAATCACTAGGTTGGAAGAGACCTCCAAGATCATCTAGTCCAACCCTTGCCCTAAAACCTCAACTAGACTAGACTACGTCACCAAGTGCCATGTCCAGCCTTTTTTTAAACACATCCAGGGATGGTGACTCCACCACCTAGTGAGGTTTGAATCACTTTGCATTGCACCATAATTTTTTTCCCTTTTATGAGATATAAATTTCAGTGTTTTTCCCCATGAAGAAAAACAGACTTAGCCAATTACTAGAATTTGAAGAATTTATATTTTCTTATGGTTATTTATAGTTTTCACAAAGTCAGCCAGGGTTAACCTTTGTAGTTGAGAAAAAAGACAGAGTACAATGTTTATAGCTAGATATCTAATTTAGTTTACAGTATACATTTCTGTATTTTCTGTCTCCTTATCTACATGAGACTTTTCTCCTGCTGAGTCAGAAGTGATGACAGCAAAGCAGCATGGGCTCGTGAAATTAAATAAGTGAGCTGGAGTTGAAATTAATTCCTTTATGTACAAATTACTTCTAGGTTTTATCAAATGCAGACTGTCAAATTATTTCAGTTTGGCTAAAATGACACTGCTCCTTTATTAAGTTCTGAGCACAAGATAGGTTTCAAAACATAGATTCCTCAGAACTTAGCTTTTCCACATACATAGTCGCAAATATTGCCTTTAGAATTCACAGATGTCACAGAATTAGTGTTTATCTGTGACTTTGTCTAGATAGAGTTTTGCAAAGGGGAACCTAATATGCTCCATCTACGCATTAAAAAATGCAAGTCTACTCTGCCTCTGACAAAAACTGCAGCCTTGTGAACACAACCAGTGAGATGCCGGCCCAAGCGTATAGAATTTATCTACAGGGTGTTCAAAAGCTAGAAAGTCAGCTGTATCCTGGGCTGCATCCAAATCAACATGGTCAGCAGGTAGAGGGAGAGGATTCTGCCCCTCTATTTCACTCTGGTAAGTCCCCACCTGGAGCTTTTGACTCCCTCAAGGACAGAGAGGTCCTGCAGAGAGACCTGGACAAATTAGAGGACTGGGCAATCACCACCCATATGTTAAGTTTATCAAGAGCAAATGCTGGATTCTGCACCTGGGATGGGACAACCCCTGTTTTGTGTATAGACTGTGGAAGGAGAGGCTGGAGACACAGCACAGCAGAAAGAGACATGGGGGTCCTGCTGGGTAGCCAGTTGAATGTGAGTCAAGAGTGCCCTGGCAGCCAGGAGGGGCAATTGTGTCCTGGGGGCATCAGGCCCAGCACCACTGGACGGACCAGGGAGGGGATTGTCCTGCTCTGCACTGACCTGGGGCAGCTGAAGCTCCAATATTGGGACAGTTTGGGGCACCACAAGATAAGAAAGATACTAAGCCATTAGAGAGTGTCCAAAGGAGGGCAATGGGGATGGTGAAGGGCCTTGAGGGGCAGTGTGTGAGGAGCAGCTGAGGGCACTTGGTGTGTTCAGCTGTAGAAGAGAAGACTGAGGGGAGACCTCATTGCAGGGGCAACTTGCTGGGGAGGGGCAGAGGAGGGGCAGGGACTGATCTCTGCTCTGTGTGGACCAGGGATAGGAGCCCAGGGAATGGCCTGGAGTTATGTCAAGGGAGGTTTAATTTGGGCATTAGGCAGAGGTTTTTCACCCAGGGGTTCGTTGGGCATTGAACAAGCTCCCCAGGACAGTGGGCACAGCACCAAGGCTGACAGAACTCAGGAAGTGTTTGGACAATACTCTCAGGCACATGGTGTGATTGCTGGGTTGTCCTGTGCACGGCCAGTAGTTGGACTCAATGATCCTGATGGGCGCCTTCTAACTCAGTGCATCAATGATACTATAATAGTTTGATTAGGTACAAGGATGATGTTCTTTACCGTGAGAATGGTGAGACACTGTCCACAGTAGATGTTTTAGACCAAGATGATACTCAAGGTCCCTTCCAACCCAAACAATTCTATGATTCTATGATTTTATGGACAGCAAATTCTTTACTGTAGTGGATTTAAGATGTAGCTAAATATTTTTTCAAAATTTTCTTTATGTTCACAGGTCTTCTGCTCTGTGTGCATCAGTACCAAGACTACCGCATGCAATATTAAGCAATGATAACTATGACAAGTTGAAACTACAACTTATTCATTATGAGAGTAATCTAGTCATATCTATATTTTTTTCTTTCTGCAATTCAACTTATTCAGAAATTTCATATTAACCAGAAAAATGCAAAAGTATTGCATTGATGTAAGAATTTATTCATAATATGAATAGGACAGATTCACTCCATAGCTAGCAGAAAGGATCTTCTCTAAGGAATGATTTTCAACCAATCTTAAATTGAAGTGTCTTGCATTACCTCTTAGAGTTGTTTACCTTTGTCCACTGTCTTTGGAAGTGCTTCCTTTCTACATCAAAAACAGCATATCCTATGCTAATAAGACAGCTAAAGACAAAGAAGTTGGTTATCCTTTATCTCCCACTGTGCCGCTGTGCCACTGTCTCCTCAAAAGAGCATTCAAAGCCTGCTTACTACTGTATTCTAGGGAGTTCACAATAAATATACACCAATTCAGTAATCTGTAAATGACATTTATGTGAGACCATCCCTAGTATCTGTGTTCTTCAACATTCAAATTCTTTAGTGGAATTTGACCTATCAATATTTTCAGTGTCAGGGTCTGAGTGCCTGTTTATCCATAAATGCACCTCAGAAGCTGTAGACATCAGATGCTTAGCAGATAGTGCAACCCGAAGGCTGAAGGTTAGGCAGCCTTAGACACATTTGTACAGCATAACTGGAAGGATTCTAAATCTGCTAGAAACATTTTAATGTTGACACTGCTATCAGTAAGAGCTAAAGTAAACCTTGAACACTAGCTCTCCTTTAACAGTGTAAAGGCACAAAGATAAACAGCTTTAAAGGAAAAAAATTGAGAAATAGTGTAAAACAGAGAACACATACCTCTGGATTTGATAATTCCTCCCAAGAAGAGGTAATTTCTAGTAAGAATGTAACAATAAAAGTCATATTTTCCACACAAAGACAACTTGCCTGTGGCTATTACTTTATGTAAGTACTTTCTATGAAAGATAAATGCCATGGTTAGAATCCTAAGAAACTGAGAAACCTGTGAGTTCCCCTCCATTCAATCTTGCCTAGAAAGTCATCCCTTTAAGCAGAGTTGGCAGAAAAGGAGTCAATAAAATCTCAGTATGGGACATTTAATCCCTGGCATGGACCACAATCTTGAGATCACTTACAACTCTTTCTTACTGATGAGTTACTAGAATAGCTTTGCAGAAATGTCTCCTTACTTGTTTTGTACAGGGGAAAGTAATTCTGTGCCAGCTTCACATGGGCTGATGTACTGGCATATCTCTAAAGTCATCAGAAACTTCTTGTATAGCAGCTTTTTAGCTACTTATCACTTCAGAATGATTTTCTAATTTGGATTCCAAATGATTAATCAATAAATCACATACTGTAATTCCAGTTACATTTTTGACATATTTCGCAAGTTAGTGAAAATATTACTATTTTCAAACATAAAAAGTATTTGCTATAAGACTTGGACATTTCCTATTCCAGTGGGAAAGGAGGTTTTCTTTAATGATAAAGAACTTGATATGGCCTTGACAAGCAGGAAGATAATTATTGTCTGTTTGAGTAATTTCAAAGAGACATCAGTATCTCAGAAACAGAATAGGGCAAACAAGTGTGCAGCGTCAGGAAGAACTAACCAGGTTGTTTTTATAAATAAATAGAAATTAAAATGGTAAAAAAGTTATTGAATCTGATTGATCACATGGATGGATTTGGAAAATAATGGGAGTAAGGGTTCACAAGTTTAATAGTCTGTTTGAAAACTATAGCACAGTTTTCAGCTTGGAGTGCTCTGATCAGAGACCTGGTCTGTCACCTGAATTGGGTAGATGGAAAAAATTTGAGCTGCTCAAAAACTGAGCATCATAGACCATTCATCTCTTGTGCTGCAGGTGTGGACTCTGTTTTCGATTATTCTATTTTAGCCTTGATTAAACCTTGAAAAATTTGATACTGGAAGTTCTTATAAATAAAAAACATGCTCTTAACATGTTAAAGTTTCCCCAATATAGTTTTAGCCCATGTCCTCCAGAAGTCACTGAAATAAGTTGTAGGTACTTTCCAGGATTCAGTGCATCAGCAAAGGAGATTTTGTCACAGACATCTGCGTGTGAACATCCAATTTCAGAAGTAAGAGGAGTTTAATTTTATAGAGATAGGACTTTGTTTGATTCAGTGTTGCAAAGAACAAAACAAAAGTTCCATTTATTAGTGAAGATGTAGCTCTAGAGATTGGACTCCAAATATGTATTTGTCTGGCTGTTTAAAAACTTACAAGATAATTTTCATCTGCCCTCATGAACTGTTCTGATAGTTGCCAACATAAGTCTCACTGATGGCAAAGGGAATATAAGCATGGAAAGCTCTGTGACATATGCAAAGCAGTAGAGATGTAACCTGTAGCCTGAGAGCCTTAAAGCTGTTGTCATAGTGGAGTAATAATAGAGCAGGATTTGTACCTGTTAGGCAGTTAGTCAGCTTTATAGTTTATTCCTTGTGACATGAGACATTTTCATGTTTTAGGGGAAGATTTTTGACAAGTTCTACCCACAACTCATAGGTTGGACAGATGTGTTTCACTTCCATATGTTTACTTATCTAATCCAACACACATTTAAGGTGCCTAATCTACCACCCTTTGGCATTCTCTCTGCTGTTACAGTAAGTAAAAGGAAACTCAAGCCACATAATGCAATAACTATTAAATCTTTCAAATGCACACACAAAATTTAGATTTTTTTCCTAAGTCTTAATGCTAAAATCTCATACCACATGATTTTTCTAGAAAACTCATTGAAGACTGTGGAAGCTGGGTGGGGCTCAAAGGCTTTCCAAATTATCATTATGTATTTCAGTTCATTGACTTGTTAAGTTTGGGGTTTTTTTTAGAACAGGCAAATTCCAACCAGTGAAAGATCTTGGTGATGTGATATTGCATTGAGTGCATATAATATTACCTGTTTTTTCATTGCACTACTACATTGCAGGTGAATAATTTTTAAACCTACTTTTAAATTACAATCTGTCTTGGTTGTATCTAAGCATAACATAAAAACTACAATATTTGAAAAATATGTATCCTATTTAATTAATGTGTATAGCTTTACAATAGTCTCATGGAAAGTAAACAAGCTCCATATATAGTCTTTTTTTTGACGTAGAGCATTACAAGAAGTAACATAATGATGTTAATTGCCTAATCACTGTTGCATATGGATAAGGCATAGCAACTGATATTGTCAGCCATTTCAGTGGGACTATATGCCAATTTAATTCACACAATATATATGAGAAATTGTCACTCGTATTATAGCTCTTGGAAACATTTACTGTCATCTTAACTGCCCTGGTGAATTTGAAAATTATGATCTCTAAGTTCCACATTTAAAATTGATGTAATTTATTTAACTTTTCAGCAGATATTTTTTTAAGATTATTTTAGGCTAAAAGTACTCTAAAAAAAAAAAATCTCCCCACAGATACTCAGAGACAAAAGAGATCTTATATCATACAAAGATTAGTGTGGTGGTTTGAACCACTATTTTCACTAGGGGCGTGCACACAATGATGACAAAAAGACTGAACAGAATTTAACAGCAGGGAACAGTTTATTGTCTAGGACTCTACCGGAAAAACCTTTTTGGGAACCCCCAGACTTAAACAAAAGACACAAATACGAAAACCTGACAGTTGTCATGCAAAGCTAAAAAAAGAAACAAACTGCTTCTCAAAGGCCAGGCAGGCTGGCCGAGAAAAGCAGGGGAAAGAAAAGGGAAGCCGCCTCTCTCTGTCTCTGCTGTATCACTCCTGGCCCTCGAAGTCCCTGCAAAATACAAAATGGTGAAAAACATCCCCCCTGCCAGGGACACCCACGAGATAACTGGCACTTGCGATTAGGCTGGATTCGGATGGCCCTGTGCTGCTTCCTGTCCCGATGGAGGTGATTGGAAGCCAGCTGCATGGTCCAGGAGCTGGGAGAGGGGGAGCTGCGATCCTCTCAGCTTGAGGGACAGCCGAGAAGAGGGGCAGGACTTCCGTGTCCACGGCTTTTGCGCCCTGGAAGTCCCGCGAGAATTGGTGTCTTCTTCTCAGTTAAACTGTCTCCTGATTGGCCAGCAGAGCCAGGCTCTTTCTCTCTTCTGGGGTTTTCACTGCAGGTAAAATGGCGGTTCCTGACGAAAACCACATGCTTGGGGCTTGGAGGCGCCATCTTTACTGGCCATGGGTCACTCTCAGGCCCACTCCTGGCACCCTAGGAGTGGCTGCCATCCCTGCACAGCCACTGCCAGCACGGCGCCAGTGCGAGGCACCTGCCGCTGTCACAGGGACCCTGCAGGAGGGATTCCTGGGACAGCGGGGCTGCCCGTGACTGTCTGGGGCAGCTGCCGCACCCATGGTGTCGACCACAGCCACTGGCGCGCTCCCTGGGGCTGCTGCCCCAGGCNGCTCCCTGGGCCTGCGCCCCCAGGCCGGGACTGTGGGAGCCCCCGCCGGGCTCCTTCATGGCGGTGCAGGGCTGGCAGCACCCGCTGTCACCCACGCCAGCGGGGTCTGCTCCGCCTGTGCCGTCACCGCGGCTCTGTTCCTGTCTCTTCGCCCGGTGCAGTGCCCACGCCGCGGGATGAGCCATCCACATCCCCATGGGGGACCTCTGCCGCCGTGAGCCCATCCTGCTGCCATGAATCAGGACCCAGAGGAGGGGAACGCCACCGGCTCCAAGTTCTTGGTCCCCCACCGCAACTGTGGTGAGTGAGGATGGGGGAGGGCTCCGTATTGCTCTACCGCAGCTGTTCCCCCGGCTCCTGTCCCAAGGCAGGGAGAACAGAGGTGAGGGAGAAGCTCCAAAGATCTCTCAGGCCTCTGCTTTAAGGCTCTAAAAAACATGGTTTTGAAACAAGGAACCAAGCACGTGGACCATCCCAAAACATCCTCCCAAACACCCTTCCCTCCCTCCAAAAGCCCCCCCAAAACCCCCAAGACCACCCAAAAAACCCAAACCCCTCAAAACCCTAACCCCTCCAAACCCAAACCCTAACAATTAGGTTCTAGAGTGCTTCAGTGCTCTTGCACTTTACAGGCAAAGGAGTTTCATATTACTACAGAGACTCTTGAATTGTATTTTACTATTGTGAAAAATAACATTTCTTGAGATTTCCATCCACAGAGACAACATTTCTCCATATTAAAAGAGGAAACTCTTTTTACAGTCGGTTACAATAAATCCATTCTGGAAAATTGTGATGGTCAAACACCAGTTGAAGGAAAATGTTTAATGTGCACTCTTCCTTTATGGCTACTTGAATGGAAATGATCCACCATTCAAACATCAAATAGGCATAGAAAATAGTAATTTTGGTGTTTCTTTTGTTGACTGAAAACCAGAAATGGTAAGATGAGGATCAGAAAGGCAGACGTGTTACAAAAATTAGTTTTGCAGAATATTATGCTGTCTACAGTGTGAAATTAAGAACTAAAAGACAAATCCTATTTGTCTCACTCAGAGCAATTTCTTTCAAGCAATAAAGTCACATTAGTGTACAGACTTTCTGGATCATGTATTCACCTTACACTGCTGAGCACCTGAAATGAATAGTCTGAAATGCCAACTGAGCATTCACAACCCTTATTGGCTTCATGTTGAGTTGTAAGTGCTTATTATTTCCCAGATTCAGATCTTTCATGCATAAAGCTCCCAATAAAATCAATGCTTTCTGCATGTTTAGACCACCAGGGACTTCATTTTACTATCTTTGATTTCTGTCCATAGATATTCATGTTTTTATTCTGGGGAAGGCAATTTCTGTTCATGTTCCACAGTTCTAGATTTTTCAGTCCAGGTAATGTACTGAAAACATTGTAGCTCTTTCCTGTCTACTCAGCTGGCTTTAAATACTGTGTGAAGATGGCATGGGCAGTGATAAGTGCAACTTCAAGACACAGAATCTAAAAGCATCCCTTTGTTCTATACTAGACTTCCCGTGGCAAAACACAGATTAAGAGCTCCTAAAAATTACAAAAAAACCCCAAAAACCAAAAAAAAAAAAAACCCCACCAACAAAAAACTGTCCAAATAAGGAAGGTAGATGCTACACTAGTAAGTTTATTCTGCCATGTTATTTGGCACTGGTCCATGGTCGCTCATATATTAGAACACTCTTCTTCAACCCAGAGCCTCTTCAGGAGTGAGCAGGATAGGTTGTTCAAACCAGAAGTCCTGATGTTGCTGCCAGAGACTGATAACACTTCATTTTTTCAGTCAAAAGGAAGTTTCAGAAGAGGTGGAATTCCATTAATTTAAAACTGTGAAAAGCCCATGTGCTGAGATTTCACCCTTCCACCCCTCAAGGGGAAAGGAGTAGAAATAAGGCATCTCAGGCCACATATCTTATGTGGAACTTACTGTACATCTGAAGAAAGCACCCATCTTCACAGAGTGGGAGCTTTATAGCTATTTCCAGTGCAAATGAAACCTTATTATTGTCTATTTTATTCCATATCTACTTAGCAAAACATTCTGAACACACAAGCAAATCTTAAATGGCAAAGGCAATCAGTTCTATGGGACTTAATGTAGGCAAAATGCTTTTGGAATAAAGATCCAAGGTCAGTACATATAGCATTCGTTTAAAAACAAAGCAAAATTACAGTACTGAAAAGACAGAAAGTGCCGCAGTGCTGTGGTTTGGAAAAACTGAGAAAACTGCAGAGAACATCATTTTATATCAAATCAGTGTGAGTTAACAGAGACCATAATGCTGGACATAACCAGAAACATCTGAAAGTGAATCCCATGTTGGCAATAACTGTTTCTAGTAGGAAAAGGATGATTGAGAAAGACAACTTTTATTAAGAGACCTAATGATTTAATACTCTGGCCCATTATTGTTCTGACTTCTATTCATTGCTGTTCTGTTCCACCTTATGTAAAATACAGGGGTTTTAAGGTGCTGAATTTGTGTTGCATAGTTTAAGCTGTCATAATAAAGATTCACTTGAACCTATTGTAGAGTTCAGTGGGCTGGAATTTCCACACCTCACAAGAAATATCGTGCAAAACTTCTCTATTTTAGAAGTTCTACATTTTCTGTCAGGGTAAATTTGTGCACCAAACAGATATAGATTGATTGTAGAGATAATAGACATTTTATGTCTATACTATTAAGTTTCTTAGATCTCATTATTATATTACTAAATATCATGACAAAAATGTAATTTATTTTCATTTATGACAGCAACAATAAGCTGAGAAAATAATAGTTCTTGAATTATTTTTGATCAGGAAATTCTTATTTCTGAAGCTAAAAACTGTAATTAAACTTAACACAATTGAAGAAGCTTTTCTTCCTTGACATAATACAATGTTTGAGTATCCTTTATGTTGGACCTGAAGGTCGTTGTTGCTGAAGGAACATCTCAACTTGTCATTTCCATTACCGAAATTTTGCCAAGTGCAGAGTATTACTTTTGAATAGTAGCCTTTTCAAAGTGAACACTTGAATTTCTTTCTTTTCATTGAATATCATATGGTTTTGCTAATTTTGTTCCAAAATTTTCTAGTAGAATAAGTCCTTGTAACAGGGTGTCAGCTAGCACACCCTATTAAAATGATAGCACTAAAATCACAGTGCAATATTTTTAACTACTAAAAATAAGGAAAGAAGAAAGATGTCCTTTTGTGCTGTGATTCTGGAGGTGTCCTGCATAGGGCCAGGAGTTGGACTTGATAATTCTGGTGGGTCCCTTTTATTCAGTGTATTATATGATTCTATAACGCACAAAAAAAGAAGTTCCTCAGAACTATCTGCATAAAAATATTTCAAATTATGTAATGCTTATGGTCTTATTACAGCAAATGCACTTTTAACCCAGAGCTTCCATTTTTTTTTCCAATAAATCTGTCAATGAACATCAAATTGGGCCAGAAGAGTCTGCTGCTATTTGAAAACAGTATTGAAGTTTGTTTAGTTTCGTATTTAGCTCATCATGACTTCTTTCAGTGCTTCATTGTGAAAGTTATTTTTCTAAAACCATCTTAAAAATATATCTACCTCTCTATAATGCAAAAAACCAAAATCTTTCAGTCATCAGCTATACATCCTTTTGTTCCTTATTCTGTGTTGTAACAAATACACAGCAGACACTGAGGTTATTGTTATTTCATCGCTCATATTTTCCTTGTTAAGGACTCAAAAATATCTTAATTCAGAAAGTATGGATTGCCCTTCAATTGACTAAAGATAAGGGATACTAAGAAGTTTCCCTCTGGGAATCATTGTGATGAATGTGGCTTCTTTCTCTCCACAGCATCAGATTGCTGGGAGTGGATTGGTTGATCTCTATAACCTGTTTGTGTTTTGAAATAATAGGTACTGGAGGAATTGAGCCTGGCCTGATTAGCGCTCCAGTTTGTCCTTTGTGAACAGACTCATGTTTTGCTATTAGACTCTCATGCTGAGCAGCCAAAGAGGCACTCGGGGTGTAATGCAACATTGCACTTTCAATTGCAGAGGGAGATACTGGGGAGATTCCCATTAATCAGGTTCCAAAATGCCACCTTCCTTTTTTCTACTAGTATGCCTTTCTGTCCTCTTGTAATTTATTTTCCTTCATCTGTATTGTTGATCAGTTACCCATACTGGGATGGTATGACAAGCCCTTCAAAAGACTGCAGGTTTTCGGCTTTTTATGGGTTTTTATTTGTGTGAAAACCTGAAACTGAATTACTGTGCAGGGTTAAGTATGTGTATATCCACAGATAAGATTCCATGAACTTTCTTTTATTATTTCTGAATTGTGCAAATGTTTTCAGGCAGAAACTGTTGTTCTCTCTAAAATAATAGACAGTGGTGTAATTCTGATACCAACAAAAAGGACAACGCTGGAACTCTGGTCTCTAATCCATTTTACACCAGAATGGTTTTAAAGTAGAGCTTTTATCCAAAGTACTTCGGAATGCTTTCAAAGTTCTCTCAACTTGAAAATATTAGCTGTAGTTTAATCTGTTTGAAAAGTCTAAATAGACGTTTTCTTTCATGTTTTAAAACTACTTAAAACTACTTTTAAAACTCCTTAGCCTTTGCCAACATACACCATATACCAACAGTAACAGTGTTTTCCAAACACTAAACTGTACAGATAAATTGAAAAGCTCTCCCTGTTGGTTCTCACCTCAGAAATGTTATGAATTCTAACTTCTAGTGCTGGACTTGATCCTACAATAGCAATTACTCAGCTTTTTAGCCAGGTTGAAATGTTAAACCATTAAAATCTGTGAACTCCTCATCAGAGTTAAACCTAATATATTAGCTTCCAGTTAAGAAAAAAACAAAATCAAGACAAAAACTAAAACCACACAAAACTCTCCAACTAATCAACAAAAAAAAAACCCAAATAAAAAACAAAAAGCAAACCTCCAAAAATCCTAACCCTAGCCCAAAGTCTAACCAAAACAAAATCATTGGTACTCTGCAGTAGTCATTTAATCAAGTTTCTCGGGCAGATGACAGACAAAAAAATTCCCCTATTCCTTGTTCATATTAGATGACAATTCTAATTATCTCTGTCAGAGTGAACTTCTAATTCTGTATTTATAGTATGCTTCTGCACACTGCCTCTTTCTGTACTATGACAGGAATGTCTGTGTGAAAGGAGATTGTGGAAGTAAAAGAAAGATGACTTTTGGGAATATGCCAAGTAAAGGTGATGAGGTGACTTAAGATGATTATTAAACTTATAATGTCTTTAGGCCATGCTCCAGCTTTGTGCAGGTGGATACATTGTTAATTCATGTTATCAGGCAGTGGAAAACATGCTTTTTAGAAAGGTTAAGGTCAACACAAAATGATTGATGAAAATCACATTCTGTACGTCTGGAAGGCCAGTTTGGAAAGAGTAACAAGATAACTCTGTCTTGTAATGTTAGAGCTGTAATATAGCACTGTCAGTATCTAAAAAATCCAGTTTGTAATCCCTGCAGACTGGCACAAAGTTTCCACTAGTGATTCGGAGTTTAAGGCTCAGATGACCTGGCCTTTTTTTTTCATTAGTGCATTTTGCAGAAGAACTTCAAAATAGACCCTCTTGCCAGAACTGAAACAGGTTACTGAGACCAGAGCAGGTCTCTGCTGCTGTGGGTCATCCTGTGGCTCAACTTGAGCAGCAGTATAGATGTGGAGTGGCTCTTTTTTCTTAATATTTTTAATCTTTTTCCTTAAAAGATATACTGCAAAATTCCAATAAAAACTCATTAAAATAATACGATATTGTTAGGAAGTAGACCGACATCATCTGCCTTATGCACATGCAGTTTTTATGCTCATCTTCAAATACAGTTTTCTTTGCTCCTCTAAGTTACAGTTAGACAGCAGAACTGCTGTCAGGTAAACTACCCTCTTCAACAAGAACTGAATGACAGATGGAGGGACTGGGTTTCTACCTTCTTACTCTATACCATTATTAATTTGAATGATTTTTCTGTTAAAAAAACCCCTGAAACTAATATTCTCAATTTATACATGCATACATATTTCAATTAAGTTTTTAGGGAATATTTCGAATAAGACTAGCAAAGAAATTCTTTAAAGCAGCTCAGACCAATAGGTTCTACAAAACATTTCCAGACAGTACAGACAGGAATTAGATAAACACTTAAAAATTTGAAACTGACCTTAATTCAGTCTTAATTCAGCATTGCTCTGTCCATGGGACTTCGATAGATATTCTTTGACAAGATATTCTCTGTCACGTGGATTGGAAATTTGTTGAATCAGAATAATGAAGAGGCACCCAGCTAGAACTAAACATCTGCACATAGTGAATGCTTCATGTTGATCAATGTCTTATATTTTACTAGAAAGTTTACTGGCATAATAAAACACACACTTACAGAAACAAACAAACAAACAAATAAACTCAGATATTTTAACCTTTTGAACACTCTTTGTTTGCTTTAATAAAACTAACTGCAAGTGTAACTTGACATTGAGGAGAACAGAGAATGGCAAAAAGCCACAGATTACTTTGAAATTAGGCTGTGTACACTTGCGGAAGTAACCTCTTAGAACCGATAAAAGCCAGTGCTGAATTCTTTTACAAATTCCAACTGAACAGAACATATCTTTTATACCAATAAATAAATGACTAACAAAAAGGCAATCTGAAATATATGAGACACAAACTGAATTTTTACATGGTCTGACATCCTGAAACAAAGACCAAAACAAAGGGCAATTTGGCTGTATAGATTCCAGAAGGTAGATTTTTTAAAAAAATATCCTTTCTTACCCATTTCCTCCTCCATTTTGAATGAATATTCTTCAATGCTAAAGTTCAAAATAAGTACCCATAATAATTAGCAACTAAGAGTAACCATTATGGTCTTGGAATCCACAATATTTTTTAAAAATACCCAGAATAAAAATACCATATTTTTTTGGTTTATGTTTCTCAAATAGACAGATTTCTTGAAAAGATATGAATGTTCTCACTCATTCTCACATGGAGATATCTTCCCTCTTTTGTTTTCCCTTCCAAATTCTAACATGATAAAACACAGCAATTAGATTAGACTTCTCTGCAATACAGCTTTAGTTGTGAATCCTAAAATATGACTATTTTTTAAAAACAATCTCTAATTTTTTCTCTTGTTGTATTGAATGGTTTAATCTAACTTGATTGCAAAACTTTTTTTTTCACTTCTTTGTTACATAAAAGGAAATACTGAATTAAATTAATTGGCATTCAAATGTTAGGTGACACTGTTTACTGAATGCAATAACATGTAAAGGTGTGGGAATGTCCAGTACATACTGCATTTGTTGGAGAACAGTAAGAAGTATTTTCTACTGATTCTTCTATTACAGCAAACTGAGAACCAAAAAGAATATCTTAGTTTAATTCTATAAGGGTGGAATCGGTGCTCTGGGAAATTATGATTTACCTAAGTTAGGAAAAAAAGGTCTTTGTCAAACCAATAAATAATATTCTGTGCACCAGCATAGTGCAAAAAATACAGTAAAATCTTCCAATTCTGATGTGTCTGTGCTTTTGTCAAGCTGCAGTTAGCTCAACAAATATTTGAGGACCATTTCACTGGAAGGGTAAAGGCTGATGCTTTGTGAAAAGGAACGTCAGCATATTTCTCATATTATACAATAACTGAGAGGAAAGAACAGATGGAGTAGAAGACTTACAATGGTTATTGTGCACATAATGTAATTTATATTTAAACAATTAAACATTTTGAATGGACTTCTTTAATTAACTTCCAGTGCAAAGCAGTAAGTAGTGGAAGTGGAATTATCAGTGGTTTCCTGTGATTTATGAGCTATCCATGAAAAAGTAATATTCCTAGAGTGGCATTGCAATAGCTACATATGCATCTGAGGATAACACTAGATACACTTTGAAAGAATGAGTAAAAGTGATCTAATAAATCTTGGAGACAGATGGTTGTTCTTGTTGCATAATTTAATTAAACTACATCCAAATATAATGGAAATCCTGCTATTTGGCTCTAGGAACTTGCTGAGCAAGACTTACATCCTATTGTTAGCATTTGAATTTTTTTTCTTTGCATACTTTTCTAAGCACAGGATCTATAGAGCAGATTTCTTTGTAGATTTCTTACTAATGCATGAAGGCCCAAGTCTTACATTTCAAAGGTAAAGATAATTTATGTCCACAAGTATTGTCCTTCTTGACCCTTAAACACAAGTTTTGCAATCATATACATCCACAGTTAAAAAACTTATAGACTAAGCATATGTCTTTAGTAAAATAGTGTGACAAATGTTTTACATTCCTTGTCTACTGCTTCTTTCCTGGGCTAGCTGGTGGTGCCTGGATGGGCCACCTATAATCATTCCTCATTTAATAACTATTTCATCTAAAGCTCTGCAAGACTCCCTGGACTAAACATTTCTGAATATCAATCTTTCCGCTCTTCCATCTAATCCTTTTCCCCCTCAGTGTTTAACTGATGTGCTTCATCTTGAGACAAAATCCTTCTAGCACCTCAGTACTTCAAAAGCCATCTCAGTCTCTGACTTAATGTCTGCAGGGTTTTGTTGTGCATCCTCCTCTCATGGCCTCATGGACACCCAAGTGTGAGAGGGAAGTCCAGACTCTGACAAGAAAAAGCGTTGAATCACACCTGGAGGATGGTGTAATGGAAACAGATTTTTTGGGATAAGGAAGAAAAGTTATGCATACTTTCCCAGAATCAGCTGACGAAAATTACAAGTACAAAATCAGCTACAGCCTAAGCTTGAACCTTGTCCAGGTAATTCACACCGATGTAACAGACACTTCATCCTTCTCAGAGCTCTTGGAAAGAACTGTGAGAAATCTCAGGCCGGAAAGAGATAAAAACCACAATTGTGGAAAAGGAGAAAGAATGCAGAAAAAGGCATCAAAGAATTTCACTGGCACCTTGAGTGCCCAATGGGATGTAATCAATGAGTACTGCCCTGATGTTCTTTCTTTTGTTTTTCCTCTACCTTAGCTCAGAAACCTCTGACATCTAAATAATATCATATCATATCATATCATATCATATCATATCATATCATATCATATCATATCATATCAATCATATCATATCATATCATATCATATCATATCATATCAACCATATATCATCATATTTAATTATAATGTAATATATCATAACATTAATATAAGATTATATTATAAGGGTTTAAATATCTATGCATATCTGCATATATATATGTTTTGCATCTAAATTATAACCAAGCCTCAAGTGTAGTATGCAAGACCAAATGCAATGAACAATATCAAACACAAGCAATGAAAGTATTTGTCCCTTTAAGTACAATGAAATATGTATACACGTGCATATTGTTCAGGGTATCTAGTGACCCAAACAGTGGCCTCTCCCACATTCCCATGTCTGAAGCAGCTCCTCGTTTTAATTGTGGTCTTGTATATGGCACACACATGCCTCTCCCCATGCTGTCCATTGCACACAATTCTATGCACATTAAATTAATACTCTAAAATTTGTTCTACCAAACTCTCACAGTGATCAGTTGTGAGCTTTAACGATCAATAAACTTTGTTTGATTTGTGTTTATGACCTTCAGGATGGTGGTGTCATTCCGTACTTAGGCTTTCAAAGCACTTTTTGTGGTCCCAGTTCAAATTGACTGTTCTCCTTGAAGAGCCCTCAAGCTGCAGCTACCTCAACAAATATTTTATGCAAATAGTTTAATAACACTCATGCTTGTGTTGTAGGATCTTAGAGCATTTCACTATTAAAAAAAAATTGATCCATTCAAAAATGCATATATAGGTATTTGTATTAATATCTTTTAGTTATGACATCATTATTGGTACAATATCAAAATTGCATCAGAGAAACCAGCCCCCAAGCTGTACACTGCTGAGATTGCCTTATCTTATTATCATCATTATTTCTTTCATAAAGTAGTGCATTTTGAAATGCTCTAGGCTTGTGATGTCAGGTATCTTTTTTTTAATTATTATTATTAATAAGCAATCTGCTGAAATATACAAATTTGTTTCCATAAATATATTTTTAAAAGCATTACAAATATTTACATTACCCATGATACAATAATTACATACAATACTGTGCATAACACAATCCTTAAGACTCTCAGCTTCAGATTTCTCCATATACATACTCTGCAATGCTGATGAGAATCCTGATTTTGCATTTCATATATAGAGTCTAATTCCTATGTATGGATTTGTTCATTTGTTATTGTAAGCATTCTGGAGTTCTCCAGCATTGCTTTGTAGAAGTCAGTAGAAAATGGATGTCATAACTCCTCTTGTTCAGCCATGGACTGACAGCAAGAGCTTGTGCTGGAAGCCTTTTCACCAACTGGATCAGTGTGTTCTGCTTTAAACTTCATGGGGAGAACAGGAAGAGGGATCATAAAGGGTAATTGGTTTCTCCCTTAAATGTATATTCAATTACACAGTTGCCTGTTACCAACATAGAAACCTCTGTGTTTGATTAGTCATTTCTAAGCTGCAGAAACCCTGCCAGGATGCTCTTCCTTTTATTGTGTCATGGAACATCCTACAGCTTTTTGCATAGTTGCTTTGTCCACTGATTACAGGTTTGATTGATGATGGGAAGGGTTCCTTTCTTCCTTTTTTTTGTCCCCCATACTTTCCCTTTTTAAAAAAAAAAAAATGGCATTAAATAAGCAATGTGTCCTGCAGTTAGCACATACAGATTTTTATTAGTTTCTGGCTTAATTTTAAGATTAAACTATAGTCTATTCTATTAACTATAAACTATATTTTATAGAATAAACTTAAAATATAGTTTCTTAAAAATATAGTTTATTCACAACACAGTTGCACCTATTCTCAGATATTCTCAAATATCCAGAAACATTTCTTCTCTATTTTAGTTTTTGCCCTTGCTTTCAATGAAATCCTAAATTATTTTCATGCTCTAATGTAAAGACATTCTACAGTGGACAAAGCCCAATACATTTCTCAGAACATTTGAATCCATATGCTCATAACCATTCTTAAGAGCAGTACTTATATGATTATTTAGTTTATGAAACAATTGGAAATATTTTGGTGTTGTGTCTAAGCAACTGAGGTTGGTGACTGAGAAAAAGTTATTTCAGTTTTGTTTCAAATGTTCAGTTTTTCTGAACAGTTAGGTCTATAGAAATCTGAATTTTGTAGCTGTTAAAAATTATATTGTAATAATAATAGTTTTTGCCTTTGGGTAAAAAGGTTAGTAGAAAAGGCTTGTGGTTATGCTCCTCTGCTTACAGGACATGAGCAGCAGAGTGAATGTTGATGAAGTGTCTAGGGACAGGCACAGGGAATTTTTCAGATAAGCACACACGACTTCCAAAGCTTAGTCCTATACCAGTTTACAAAGCTTGAAGGCATAAAGAATCCGTCCTCCATCTCACAAGCCATTTAGGAGTACTCTCCACTTTAGTGAAAATTGTTAAAGTGTGTGAGTGTAGTGGGTTGAAAAGGGAGGGGGGGGGTGCAGGGGGG
>VXBA01003429.1:181887-244950 GCA_013399895.1 Serilophus lunatus | reverse complement strand
TCTCCTACTCCCAGGCCTCGTGGCTTGACTCAGCCCACCTCCATCGGCATTGGAGCTACACGAGCCCAACTACAGGTTGAAAGCTTCCCCAAATAACATCCCAGGTGTTTTTCAGAGATTCCAAGGGCTGGGAGTTGGCTACCACCAGAGAGGGAGAAGAAAGAGAAAGCGGCTCTTCCTTTCCACTGCTTCTCTGTGGCCAGTTTGGCTGGTCTTTGAAAGCAGTTCCCTTATTCCTTTTTTCTTTGTTTTCCTTTTTGTGGTTTTGTTGGGTGCTTGTTTTTTTGTGTTGAGTCTGGGGTTCCCTTAAACTGTGTTTCCTTTGAGCTCCAGACAAATAAAGTGTTTCGCTGTTGTCACATTCTGTCATTCTTCTCATCATTATTAAGAGTGCCCCCTAGTTAATATTGTGGTGCTTAAACCACCACAGTGAGAAAGCATAACTACAACAAAAAAACCTCAAACCAAATCAAAACCAAACACGAAACCAAAAACCTCCCCAAAGAACAACAGCAAAGTCTAGTTCTGTTAAGTTCTTAATAATTAAATAAATGTAATTACAGTACTAAAATTCTTAGATAGACTTTTATTTGCTTGAAGACCATTCCTGAAGTCTGTTTGTATTTCTTATGTGTGCATTTTATAAGTTCTTATCTGGTATTTTGAATGTCTCAGGGATAAAAAAATGAGGGGGTTTTGTGTTGTAAAGGGCAGAACACCAGCCTGCAGCACACTCAAATGCTGTACAGTCCATTATTGAAATTGCAATAAAACTAAACATCAAAATAAAACTTATATAAAAGTTAATAAGCTTAGCTTGCATGATGCTTTCAAGCATTTAGAGAAATTGCATTGCCAGAAGTCATAGTCACTCTATAGCTAGTATCCTTACTACAAGGGCATTGGCTATTCCTCCGCAATTTCTTCATGCTAGCTTTGTCTTTCAGATGGAGAAAAGAAAGAAATCACTCAAAGAAAAAGCTACAGAAGACATTGCTCCCCTTTTGTCTTCCTACTTCTGTGTATTTGTGCCTGTTTGACACTTTTGTGCAGAGAGAAGCTGGGAGGCCCTTCCTGCTCCTTCAATTTCTCTCTAGCCGGAAGTGAGAGATTTTTTTTAATTCTTTTGGTTCCATCCAACCTGAACAAAATCAGAAAAATAAGGCTTATCAGCACTGATGATGGAGGCATTATTGTCTTTTTCTGTTTTGAGTAGCTACATTATGAAAGATTGACTTGCATTTCCTCTAGATTGTCTCAATTGTTACCTCAGTTGTAGTCTTATCTGAACAAAAAACTAAACCACTGTGCTTAACACCAAGGGATTCTTACCACTTATCTAAAATATAATACAGGCATTTCAGAATTTACTATAATAGTTTAAATTTGTTGTTTATTGTTACTTGTCAATAATAAAACAATACTGTGAAATAATTTTGGGTTTGTGTTAATTTTTTTGTCTCCAGCAAGAAAACTGTATCATACCCATGCACTTGCATAGAGATACACTTGACTCTACTTAACATTTTAAACTTAAAACCTTCTCTAAAGGATTTTGAGTGTAAACAAACAACTAAAGCAAGCCTCTGAAAGAGAAGCCTTTTCTATTGCACTTGGCCTGTGTCCTATCATGGCTTTAAAATGAAGCATTTTATTGAATATAGATTCACTTGTAACTGTTGTAAGATTATTATGTGAATAGGATTATTGATAAATGGAGGTTTTAGTCCTCCTGTGACCTAATTTATCTTTGAAATTGGAAGATTCAGAGTTTCCAGATATCTAGACAGGAATGTATTCACACAGGTTACTTCAGTTTCTTTGATGAGAAGCGTGTTTCTTATTTCACTTACAGCAAAAAGGTTGATTCAGAACCAATCAGACACACAACCTTTAAAAATCTTACAGGTTGATTCAAAATAATGCTCATCCTTTGAATTCTCTGAAACAGAACTTCTTGTGTTTCGGGAAACTGGCAACTCTGTAGAACCTCAAACTTCTAGAAAGCCCATTTTAATCTGACATCCTACAGTTTCCTTACATCTTTGCCACAAAATATAAAATGTCAGACCTTTGACTGTGAAGCCCCCTGGAACTTTTACTATCTTCAGTTCCATAAGGAAAATGTTTTATAAAGATTAAAGGAATTGAAAGTCTCTCAGGTAACTCCATCTATGTTATACACAGAAAATAAATGTTTGTTTTCTTGCTCAAACATGGACAGAAACCAGATGACATCTGCCAAATGTGAAGTCAAAGTGTCAGTTTTTATGGCTATTACATCTAGAATTTTTCTCATTAGAGGTCAGGGTAATTCTGTTCTGCACTGAAATTCGCTTTTAAACCATTAAACTATTGTATAGTTTTGGCACATGTAATAGGCCCATGGAAAATTGTTCTTTATTGACAAGGTTGTAAAGAGCAATGTACAGGGTTTATATGTAATTACTTTAAATTACTCTATCACCTTATATGATCCCAATTTTCTAAACTGGTGTTGTGTTGGTCCTTTTACAGGAATACTATATAGATACAGAGTGACCACAAGGGTTTCAGTATTTAATGTCTCGTCCTTCTTTATGGAATATTGGTCTCCTACTCTTAGGTATCCATCCTATTTGGATATAATGTGGTAGATCTCATATACCTGAAACTAGCTCAGAGAATAAATTTTAAAAGGGAAATGTTGCTCACATAAAAGAGAGACAATTAAAGGAAAAATAAAAAAAGAAAAACACACTTAAAAAAGAGGATAAAATGCCTCTAAGCATCAAATCAAGTATTCATGGAAAGTTAAAGATGAAACTAGAAGCATTATGTTCAAAGATTTTAATACATTGTGTTGCCTAGGTCAGTAATTCTCCATTATTTTAATGACTAAAATCAATTCCTCTGTGCGTATGGAATTTTTTTATTCAACTATTTTACTTGTTTTGTCACTGAAGGGCTAACATGATACTTAGAATTCATAAAGATAGTTTTAAAATAATATTTTGGGTTGGCAGTAGCTGTGGTGTGTGTCCATGTAGGGGGGAAGGGGTGGGTTGAACCTCCTGGAGGTGAGGGAACAGGCAGCCCCGTGGCAGCTGGGAACACTCCAACACATATCACACCTCCTGGAGCCCCTGGCCCAGCCTTGGATTGCTTAGAACAGTTAGAACACTGCCCCTCACCCTGCTCCACAATGGCCAGTGGGACAGAGGTCCAGCCTGGTGGGAGGTGGCCAAAAGGACCAGAACAGATAAATTCAAAGGCCTATGTTCTCAACACAGTCATGGCCCTCCCATCTGAGCATGTGAGACGTGGTCTTCCACAGGTAGATACATAATGGTAGATACATAATCTGCCTTTTTCTCCTTCTTCTTTGTTTCTCTTCTTCCCCTCCTTTGCTTTCTTTGCTCCTCTCTTGATGTGTTGAGCACACAACTTGTAACTGGAGTCTTCATTTCATAGACACTTTATACAGGTTTTTAAGGATCTTCTGCATTGATTTCTAGACAGACCATACTCATTTATCAATCTCCAACAGGAAAGTTTCTGTGCTTTGTTTTCCATGGGTATTGATGATGAGATGACATATTAAGAATTGTATTTGTCAGACAGTATCTCCAAAACAAGCTTTTTTATCTCATCCAAACATTTGTTATTTTCTTTGCTTCTTACCTTAATTTTTTCTCATTAAAATCTATGTATACTAGTATAAGCTTATAGTAAGCATTTATGTCAGCAAAAATCCCATTTACAGTTTGTTATCAAGCCTGGTTTGTGGTCTGGGAAAGCCTCAATGAAGCTTCAGCTGATTTGGGGTCATAAGCTACCCATTAGCCTGTCTGATTAGTTGGGCTTCTTATTTTTTCTCCCTTTTGCCTGTTGTTGCACATATCTAGTAGCTGTTTTGGCTAAACAATTCTGATTTCCTGTATATCTAGGTTTTCTCTCTGACTGCAATTAGTACAGCTTCCTGCCAAAAAGCCCCCAACCCAACCCAAATGAAGCTAAAACAAACATCAACAAAACCAAAAACCCCCACTAAGTCTTTATTTACCTCTAGGGGTTTTTTTAATTCCAAGGTAGCAGCCATTTCATGAGATTTAGGTTCCCCATAAACCAGCCTTTTAGACTTTTATATTCTGTGTAATTGTATAATATTCCCTAATTCATCACCACTCTGAAATTAGAAGTCCTTTCAAATACAGTTCAATAGAAATTGTAAACTGAGCATGTATAATGATTGCTTTCATTCAGATGTTTTTTCCTCTGCCAGATGCTAACAGAATACACAGGAAAACAAAGTCAAGTCAGCTGGAAAGAAAAGAACTAAGAAATTTGTGGAGAAGCCACTTACCTGTAGTATTGCAATGACACATTGAAGAGAACTTTACACAAGAGGAAGAACATGCTTAAATAACATTTGTAAAAATATTTTGTTACTGTTTTCATCCTTGTAGCATTAAACATTAATTAGAAATACATCTTTGTTTGATGTGATGATCATTGCCATGATCATTACTCTTCATCTCTCAAAACTGTATTTTCATTTCTTTGTTAATTTTCCTTCTTTTGGTATTCCTTTTTTCCACTTATACAATGGTCTGGTTTTCCGTTGTCCAATGTCTCAAAAGTGTTCCAATTTTCTCCATCAGGGTCCGGCCCTTTCTCTGCATCTTTGAGAGTTTAAATGTGGATCTATTAATTTCTAAACACTGTTGCTTCCTAGATTTGTATCCAGTTTTCACACAAGAGCCATGATGGCTGTATTAGTAGGTACTGTTTATGGTGATGTTTGTGTTCATTTGGAACTGGTTGAAGATGACTGCACTCCATCTTAAATTTACTTTGCATATCTGTTAATGCTATCTGTAGTCAAGGCCTTCCTAGAGAAGCAGTAATTTGGCTGCCATCTAATTCAGTAACTTTTTAATATAGGAATGAAATTTTGAGTCTTTAACAGATGGTATAATAATGCTTAAGTGAAGTAAATATTGTAGATAGAGAGTGTATATCAATTTCCATGAGCTAAAGGAGCTAGAAGAGTTTTGCTTTCAAGCAGAGATATTCTTGAGATTATCATGCATATAATTATACATTTACATAACTGCATAGGAACAGAAAGATCTGTTCACATCAAGCAAAACACACACTTGAGTTATTATCTGTACACCTCCTTCCATGCAGAATATGGCTTCAATGACAGTTAAGAACAGAATAACAAAATTTATTGACATTTCCTTACAGATGTTCTTCTTCCAAGAATTGTTCTGTGACACTCTTTCTCAACTTCTCTTTTCTTCCAAAGTTGAAATTAATTGATAAAGACCCCACAGTAATTGCCATAATGTTTATATGTATTAGTGATCTTTGAAATGTGGAAGCAATATATCAATGCTTAGAGGAAACTACACGAGTTGCTCAGCTTTTGTGATGAATGCCTGAAGAATTCTTAGTTCTGCATCTCAGAATTATGACTGAGTAAAGATACACTGGTCTGAGAACTCCCACTCATTCCCTGGCTTAGACTGTCCTTCCTCTAGCAGGAGCCTGCAACCTCCTGACAGGTTTGAATTCAGTCACAAGTAATTTTTTTGAACTTCAGTTGCATCCAACCTTAAAAGTAGTAAGGATGTGAAACAAGTTACTTGTGGAGAAAAGCTGTAGTTTCACACTATAAGTTACTCCCTTTAAAATGTCAGACTCGGTGCCTTGGCTTTACTTTGAATATTTAAAAGTGGTTCATTTGGACTGCTCCAACCTTTTATGGCTGAATACACCCTGTTCTCTGTGATCAGCCAGCCAACAAGTTAATGGAATGTAATTTGAGTTGCACATAATTATCTGGATGAGAGACTGCTATGCTTGTGTACTCTAACGGGTAGCTGGATTATGTAGTTTTATTATTCAAAGCAAATGGGAACATGAGTTACATGCTGTGTAACTGAAATGAGTAGGGCCCATGAGTTCAGTCTGATGCTTATTAAAGTGGCCTGCCATAGTTAATTCATATGTCAAATAGGATTTATAATGGAAACTTTTAAAGTGATAACAGCAATGTACCCCCATCTACCAGTAACTATGAAAATACTGTCATGTGGCAGCATGTTAAAACAGAGAAAAACGGCAGTACATATTGCAGTACAGATTCTTTCATATGCCTAGTACAATAACTCCTTAGTAGGTAATTTGTTGTTTTTATAGTATTTCTTGATGGAGAAAATCTAAGAAGGTATTCTAATTTTGCTGACCTGTCTACTTTGTACATATTGTCACTGAATGAATAGATTTTTGTATATATTCAATCTTTGAAGTAACTTCTTGAAGTAAATAGTCACAAAATGAAAGTAGCCTGTCTTTATTTGGTGTCCACAGACACTCATAGGCTGAAATAAAAACGATCCTGGAAGAAGTGTAGGTGCAAAAGTGGGCATGGAAGGAAGGCCTTTTTTTTTTTTTTTTTATTTCTGCAAACATACCTTTTGTTTTATTTACATCTTTCTACATTTTTAGAGTCATGTCTTAATCATATGCATCCTAAATAAATGTAACTAGCAAGATGAGGTGACCACCAGTATTGGAATGTTCACTTCTGGAATTCCATGTTGTGTGGTACCAGACCAAGCACCATTGATTCAACCAATGTTCAAAGTCTCAAGAAATCCAGAGGAAGAATTCATCCCATTTGGTGCTGTATGGAGAGGAATATTATTGAGGGAGAAGTTCATTTTAGACCTTAGTATTGCATTCAGACAGCAAAATGACTTCTCCTCTAGCTGGTCAAGGCCTTCAAAGTGCCTTTGTGAGGATCTTGAGGCTATAATGAGCAATATGGGCTCTTTGTAAGATCCCACCTGAAGTGCTACTAGTGAAATCAGGAGCCTTTAGCACAAAAAGGACAGAGACCTGCTGAAGTAGGTCCAGGGTAAGGACACAAAAATGACTGGAGGGCTGGAGCACCTCTCACATGAAGTGAGACACTGGCACAGGCTGCCCAGATGACTTGTAGATGCCCACCATTGGAGGTGCTCCATGGCAGGGGGGTTGGAACTACATGATTTTTAACATCTCTTCCAACCCGAAAGAGGAATGAAAGAAAGAAAAGAAAATCAAATATACAAAAGATGGCAAGGTATAGAAGGTTTGGAAAATGGACTGAGTTGCAAGAAAGTAGGGAAAAGGTGTTTTTTAAAAAGTAGGAAAAAAAGATTAAGTAGGAAAATGAGAGTGTGAATAGTACTGGGAAAGGAAAAAAACAAACAATGAACTTAATGTTCCATAATTCCTTTCATTTTGTTTGAAATACTCTATATTTTTCCAAATTTTATGTCAAAAGACAAAGTCTGCAAAATGCATATTATGCCAGCAATGTTAGTATTGTATGATCCAGAGTAAAATGAATTTTTGTCTGGCAGTAGAGAGCCAGACCATAACTTAAATATCACCAGAACATGCTAAAATCCTTAGAAATGGATGCCAAACAGCACTCAGCTGCTTGTCTTGTGGCCTTTGTTTTTCTTTTAAAATGTTAATAGTTATCAGAGCCCTTTGTAAAAATAGCTGTGTTCTGCCTTTTTTTTTGAGAGGATGATGGTGTTAAATTGTGTACAATCCAATGAAGTGTTTTCATGATTTTCATTCAAATTGTTAAGATCAGAGTAGTAAACACATCACTTCAAAAAGAAAGGTAATGAGTTTAAAAAACTGTTTTGTAAGTCTGATTATATTTAAGAACTCATTTCAAGAGATATGGCAATATAACAATTTGGCTTCTACCTGGCTAACACCAATCTAACAATATGTTTATACCATAACTATTTTGTATTTTAATCAGTAAGCAAATTCTTCTTTTTCTAATTGTTCCAAGAGATAAAGGAAAAATTTCCCCTTCTTTTACATGGCTTACAAGCGCCTGCACTGTAAACAATAACTTTCCATATATAGGATTAAACACTGAGAATTCTATTGGAACTGAAAATCCTTTTATTAATTATGGAAGATGTCAACTGAAAAAGTGTGTTATAAATTAATATAATGACATTTTTTGAATATTCATTATTACTGTTAATATTGAGAACCTAGTATATGGATTCATCATATAATAGCTGACTCTATCACAAATGGAGTATTGAATACTAAATTTATATCAGTCCTTTCCAGGCATGAGCTGTGTCATAACTGCATCACAGAATATATGTTAACCTGGAAGGAAGTGAATTAAATTTATGTTTTACTTTGTGAGGAGATGAAAAATCTATTTGTTTACTTTATCAAAATGTTGTTAGAAATCGCATTTTTATGCATTCTTACGAGTTTTATTTTTGTTTGGTGTTTTAACAGGTGTAGATAATTCCTTTTGACAAAAACAGGAAGGAGTAGGTACTTTAAAGCAAAGTATGTTTTCCCTGATTACAGTATTCATATTTTCATACAGAAAAGTCACAGATGGTTTTATATGCCATTTATTATAGTGATATTGGTAAATAAACAGTTCCTATAGTTACTCACATGTTTCTCTCAAGCATATAAAATGTGTATATGTATGTGAGCACAGGTACATATCTGTGCCTGAAAAAGAATAGAGGGAAATTTATTACGGGCACTTTAGCTGAGGTGTAGTTATCTACATTTAATGGGCCTAGCTGTGATAGCTGTGATATAAACCCTGGTAGTTTTGCTTTAGGATGTGTCCCCATGTTACTACTGAAATTTTAGGTAAAGGCAGACAACTAATGCTGCAAACTAGGTTTTGTAATGACTTAAATTATGCAATAAATTTAATTTCAGAAGACATGCTGAATCTTTAGTTTCAGCTGAACTCTTGCCTCTATTTGGCTGCATTTATTAATTCTCTTTGTTCAGAACAACAGTTAATTTCACCCTTATTTTCTGTGCTACCCCAGTACCAGATTTCTTCTAACTCTGTGCTAGGACACTGAGACAATACTGACTCAGGAAAAAACATATCACTAGTTGATTGTACAGTGTCACTTATTGCAGCTTCCTCAATTTTCCTCATGGACTCAGATTTTTTTTTTTCTAAGATTAGGCACGAAAACACTGTTTCCCTTTCTAAGATGCTAAATACTACATGCAATTTTCTTGTAAAGTTTTGCAATATTTACTTGAAACTAACTCGTATTTTATAATTATTTTAGTGGAAACAATTGTGAAGACACAAGTCCAGTCTTTTTTGAAGTTTAAATAATTTCAGCAGTATGGTTTAAATCCATTAAAAAATTTTTAATCAGAAAGAGTGCTTGAGTAGGACAAGATAAGGCTAGAATGAGATCCTGTGGAAACTACTAGAACATACAATTACCAACTAGCAAAAGCAGCAGAACGTAATTGTGGAGTGTAAAGAGCAGGGAGCAATAAAGCAGGAATTTTGAAAAAAAAAATGTTTAAGATGAATATTGCAAATTTAAGTGCCAAATCCACTTCTGCTGATTGTAATCACATGGAGTTAAGATTATTGCTATTGAATATGATCTGTTACATCTGAAAAAAAACTTTTGTGAGAGTCAACATGCTGAAAAGTTTGAGGGTTTGGATTTTTTTCTTCAGTCAAGAAACTGATAGTGAGCTGGAAAAAAAAATGTTTACAACTGAATGTGAAAATTGAGGTGGAGTTTAAAAATCTCTTTATATATCTAAAAGTGTAAACAGTATCTCGATGTCTAAAGGAATATTTATCTTGGTGATAGGAGAGAGCAGTTTCTTATCAAACAATTATCATCTGCAATTTACATCTAGCAGCAAATTGCTTTTAGTCAGTATTTAACTATGCTGGCTGCTATGATAATCTTGAAAAAAACACTACAGAAATAATTTCATGAGGTGATCCAGTTTAAATTGTACTAGAGTATATTCATCTTAAAATGACTTCCAGACTCAAACAGCAACTGCTGCTTGCATGCTAATAAACAGAAACCACATTTCCTGTTGTTAAATAATATATGATTACGTTTGTGCCCCTGGATCTGAAAGAAGATGAGGTTGTCCATCCTTTTATTCATTTAGGGCTGGACAATTTTATTTTCTTTTGACAATAGAACATAATAGTTAAGATGTTCATAAAGGCTCTAGGTAATGTGCTTTGTCCCTCTTTGCAGTTATAAATATTTTTTATAAATGAGAAGAGCAGATTATGGCTGTTCTGCTTGTTTCTCTTGCCTCCAGTAAGACTGGAGCTGTTGTGGTAATTGCAGCGAAAAGTGCTTTAGGCCAACTCTAACATAGTTTGACACACAGGACCACCACACACTTCATTGAGACATGAAAACTATTCACAGGCACTCAAGATCCAAGAACATACTGGATTTCTTCAGGGCATGATGACATTATTGTCATATTAGTAGCAAGTTTACTGCTTGATTTGCTTTCCGAATTTTTGTGGAGCCAGCATTTATATGGCAGTGATTGCAGTGTATTTTTTCTTAAAGTTAGTGTTCATTAGACCACATGCATTTAACATCAGGACCTTTTTTTTTTTTTTCCCACTCTAAATCTGTGTGCAGCACCACGTTTCACTGCATTAAATATTATCGGACATTTTATCAGCAAGTCACTATTGTAAGTTCGACTTCCACACATGATCTTCATTTTTATCACCTTGATACCGCAGTACTGTCAGAAAATACTGTACCTTTAGCAAGAGGTGATACTTGAGCGTAAAAGGTCAACAAAGGCTTTGTTCTTTTTGGGTTTTTCTTCATCTTGCATCTCTACTTCCTTACTGTCAGTGGTGGCAAACTGCATAGAACTCTTCATGTCATCCATGAAGCACATGGCGAAGCTCTGCATAATTCTTCCAGTGCTTAGCATGGGGCAGAGATGCCATAATTAATTTGATGAGTATCATAGTTTTTCTCTCATGAGCTACAAAGCATGCCTTTGTCAGCACTTGTTGATGAAGCTGTTCCTGAAAATTGATGTGCCTACTTGGGTTTTATGCAAAAAATATTAATAGTTATACTGTCTTCTTATTAACATACAGGTGAACATGAGGGGAAAGAGTCATTAGTGGTGAAAATCCTCAGGTCTAGTCTCAAGTCATTTAGGCTGATCTGCCTTCAGGCTGTTGGTTGACAACACAGTCAGAATCACTTTTGACAAGCATCATTTGCTACCACTAATACAGCTGAATCCCAGTCCAGGTATTCATTCTATCAATGAACAAATAATGTTTTTCCAAATTCTCTTGGGTCTCTCAAGCATTTCCAGTTACACGAATAATATTCATTCTAAATTACACATTTAAATATAGTATTTTCCTATTGATTGAAATTGTCTGAAGCTGGAAAACCTGATGTAACGTTATGCTCAGAAATTATATTAATAAAATGATATAGATATGAATATTATGCTATAGAGTGCATTTCTTTAAATTTGTAAAGATCGTTATCTCAAAATTAATTGCTCAAGATTACTTAATCTTCCCTGTTACAGTACATTGACATTAATTTTTTATTAATATTACAGTTTGTTTTCTGAAAGAACAGCATTTATCCATTAAAGGGTTTGTAATTTTCAAGTTATTCCCTTCCCTAGTTCTTTATCTTTGAAAATTTACAAGGTTCCTGCTACATAAGACAATTATAGAACTGTGCCATATGCTTTATGCATATGCCAAGCATTTTGGAGAAGCTCTCAGTGTCGTGTTCTGCAGATTTGTGCAGAAAGTGCTACTCTGAGATTTGTGCAAATTGTTACAGCTGGAAAAAAGGCCTTCTAATTATAAAACAATAATGGTGCTGTGTTGGACTTCTTCAGGGAAACCTGACACAGATGTTTGTGTAATGGAACCCAGTTATTAATTGATAGAATTAGTCCTGCCCTGCAAGCTGCTCCTGGCACGTGAACCCCATTGACAACAATGGGGCTCTGCAAGGGCATTGTGCCTTCCAGCCAGATGGACCACTTTGCAGGGTCAGAGATTAACTGTTCGATTTGAATTAGATAAAAAGTGACACAAACACTGTCAGCCTTCAGTGCAGCCATCATATCTTCGTTTTTAGCTACTTACTTTGTATTGTTATCACGTACAAACTGCTGGATGTGCCAGAATTTGGTGGGATTTTATTCAGGATGTTAAGAGCCAGATTCTCAAATAGTTAGTGTTCCAATGAGGGGAAATGAAACGTAACTAGCTATCAAATTCTCACTGCAGAATAGAATGGATTGAGGATTACTGCCTATATCTCTCTTTTATGCTGTAAGAAACAGTGTCACAGTGGTTGGATGGTCAATTTAGTGTCTGCTAGGGCTTTTTCTCTAAAAGCAGATTACATCTTCTATGAAGTACGAAGAAAGGCACAGTAGACAGTCTGAAAATATCTGAACTGTCAGAAATACTGCAGAACCACAGACCTCTTGTTTATATTGAAGGTCAGGCTAGCACTTGCATGGTGAGATCCTCTCATTTCAATATAGGGGAGAGCATGAGAAAAAGCTTTAGGTTTGAGTTCCAAATGAGAGAACAGCACAGTATTGCACCTATATGTCCATGTTCATATTGCACTAATTCTTCACTGATAAGAATCTGGCAACATGTAAAGCACAATGTGCACATTTACAATTTTACTATGAAATATGCACAAAATAGTAACCAGAAAAAATCAGCTGTCTTAAAACAGGTACATTTTTCCTTAATGTTATTACATAAAAGAAACTTTAGGGGGAAGGGGGGGAACCCCAAAACAACAACAATGAAAAAAACAACCACAGGCACACACAAAACAAAAAAACAACAGTACCAACCAAACCAGAAACATAAAAAAAAATCTAGTAAGAGAGAGTTACCTCTGAAATCCCTCAATTATCTTTCATTTTAGCAGTTCTTCAGAGGATCTAACTGACACTTGTTTTCCAAAAACAGAATCTACAGCTGAATGTCATACTTGTGTGAATACTTACAACTGAATTTTATCCTTACTTAAAAGCTGAACTGATTTGGCTCTACGTTAAAAAAATACACAGATTTACACTATGACATATACTTTTTTATATTTTACAAAGTATGTGAAACTCTTGTGTCATGTGTAGCTGACCATTAAAACTCACAGAGTGTTTAAAATATCTTCCCAAATGTAAATTTTGCTCCTTCACCAACTTATAATGCATAGGTTTTGTGCTTAATATGAAGTATTTGCTTTCTGTCCATTGCAGCTGATTTTAAATTCTAACAGGACTTTTATTGCAAAAATTGATTAAGAAAACCCCAACCCAACAAAAAATGCAGTCTATTATGATCTAAGATTCTGTAGATGTAAAGATTCTGTAAGGTAAAACCTAAAATAGTAGAAAAAATAGACAGCACAAAAATATTTCAGAACGACAAGGTGAAACAATTAAAGGTATAATATCAGTTGACTATAAAGGAAGTACATTAGATCTTTCTGTACAGGCTATTATTCAGGCATTAAATGATCATCAATCTATTTCAGTCAAAAGTACATTTCTAATTATTACTTTGAGCTTTACAAAACTTAAATGATATTCATCTATTTCTTGAGGCCTTGATGTCACATTTATTAGGATAAGGCAAGGGAGGGCAGAGCATGACTCCACCAGCCCTACTCTTTTTCAGGCTTCACAATACTCTTTAACCTTTCTCCTTCCTCCCATAGATCTGCCACAGAGCAAATCCTTAATCTATTCTTATGTTTTCATTGCAAAACACAAATGCTTTGGGGCAAGAAATTGGTCCACCCATTGCAGGAACATATATTTCACTCAGTACTACAAGACTTGATTGGTTTCATTACATTAGCCTATAGCAACTTCATCGTGTAAAATTTTCAAGCTTTATTAGTTCTACTTCAGTTCACTTACTTTTTGGTTATATTGGCAGGTTTTGTGAGAAATATTGATTTGCATGTCTGGTGATTCTTTTTAACATGACAACATAATGGATAAGGAGGTAAGGAAATCATCCAGTTTTAGTCAATGTCACTACCTTTTATTTTAGGCTATTATTTGAAGCCAATAGCTGTAAATTGTTTTCCACTGAGACATTAATGATTCTGATATAGAATTCAGAGGTTTCTATTAATTTAGGCACACTGACATTTTTTTAAAGTAAAAATTTTAGAAAGCAAAGGCAGTAATCCTTAACCTGTAATTTTACAGTCTTGCTCTTCATATGATTAACTTCCATAATCTTACTGTACATGCAGGGGACATCTTGCAGACTTTGATTCTATTATGTGACAAAAGTTTTTATGTGAATTTCCACACACATTTCATCAGACTTTATTGAGTGGCAATAATATTGATGTTGGATAACATCAATATAGCACACGATGCCCAGGGACGTTCATAATTATGATGCACACCAAGAATAAAGGTTTCCTCAGCATTTTGCTGTGATTTTTTACAGACATTTGTACTGAGTCTAGCTGACACAGTGATAATATTTTTCACAGCATCCTGTGATTTCGACTTGTGACTACAGCAGGGTTGGTAACACACTGAAGATTTCACTGTTGCTGAGCATTCTTTGCACAGTCTCCAGGCCCTTCTGAACCTGTGGGGGTGTTAAGGTGCTGGTCAAGATCAACCCAGAACAGCTGCCTTGGTTAATAGATAATCTTTGAATAATTCAAATTGGAAGGAACTTCAAGAGGTAATCTCATCCAGCCTCCTGCCCAAAACAGCCAAACGTGGGATAGGACCAGGTCATACAGGACTTTATCCAGATGGTTCCTAAAACTTCTAAAGATAAGCCTGCACAACCTTTCTGGCAACCACCTTCTCTGTCTGTGTTCAATGGAAAAAAGACTTTGTACTCAGACATATCTTTTTCTCCATTCCTACCCATTGTCTCCAATCCACGTCACACATTCCTCAGTGAAGACCCTGGCCCTGTCTTCTCAGTGAACACCCTACAGGTGTGCGTTAGGCCCTCCTCAAGCTGTCTCTTATCCAGGCTGAACAAACATCTCTCCCCCAGACTCTTATTGTAGGGCTTATTCCTCAGCCCCGACCAGATTGGTGGTCTTCTGCTGAACTTGCTCCAGTGTCTCTCTTGTACGGGAGACACCTAAATTAGACACAGTAATTCACATGCACTCTTTGTAAAGAAGAAAAATCAGACATAAACCAAATGAGAATGTACACCATTTTCCCCTTTAGGTCACTGATAAAGATGTTAAATAAGATAGGTCCCAGTGCACATCCTGAAGAACCTCCACCTGTTACTGGCCTTGAGCCAGAAGAAGAATCACTAAACATTATCTTCTGATGCTGAATAAAGGATCCAGCTTGCTCCTCACCCATCTAGTAGATCACATGGCTAGACCACAATGTGCCAGGCTGCATACAACACGGATGCTGGAAGGCAACATGTCAAAAGCCTGCTCAAATATAGATAGGCAAGATCCACTACTCCCCTCTCATCCAGAGGTATAGTTATTTCATCTAAGAAAGCAAACAAGCTAAGGTAAGTCAAGCATTGTATACCCTTGAAGAAAATAAAACACATGTAAGTTTAACATTTCCTTTTGAGGTATTCTCGTGGCTTTCCTTGTCCAATTGAAATTGAATATCAGGAATTCACTTTGTTGCCTATATAATGCCTTCTAACAAACAGCAGGTTGACTACAGCAGGCTAAGGCCAGATACAACTTCAGCTTGTGAAAATATGTTTCTCAGGCAAATATTTTAAATGAGATACTGCTCCAGTTGCAATACCAGATTATTAATAATTGTGAATCACATGTGATACACAGCAGGGGGTTGGGATCTGCCTTGGCATTAAGCATTGTATTATTTTTGCCCTGAGAAATCAGTGCTTCACTAAGATTTCTGCAGCTTTAAACTTTTAAGTGATAAAGTTGCTATGTAATTACTGAAAGCAAAAAGACACGCATTAAATTCCTTTTGAAGTAATTTTTTCCTCTGAAGAAAAATTCAAATAATAAATTGATTTTTTTCTTCTTCAAAATTAGACAATATATGGAAAGATTTCTCTAATATTATTCATTTACTCTAAAACTTTATATGTAAACTATGTCAGAAGTTTTACGTGACTTCCTTTTTTGGCATGAAAATTATCATAATAACATCTTTTCTGATACATCTATTTCCCTTCATCCAACATTTGTTCTTGAGTAACCAATGAAGGAAATTATGAGGGCTTTTTATTGTAGTAAAAAACCTCATTGTAGTAAAAAACCTCACTGTAAGTGCTCCTTACCTTGTTGTGTCTTGAACTTGAAACTGACTGAAAAGGTTTCAGGATGCCATTTTGATTCTTTGGCAATTTTAATTGCAGAAAAGACAATGTACAGTGTGCAAAGACAACTCAAGGCAGCCTAAGAAGCAGCCTGAATTTGTTCATTTTATGTGTTACATAACAAGTCATCACTCAATGAATTAAACTCTGCACTTTGACAAGGAAATCAAAGTGAAGACTTCATCTATTTTTTTCATTATATATAGCATTTAAGGGATTTGTTTTTGTTCTGTAGGAACATGTTACAATCACAAAAGACTTTGAGGGTAGATGATTTTGTAGAATTTCTTTACTCTCAGCAACTCTTTTATTAGCTGACTTAACCAGAAAGTACCTCTAGGCTGTGGCAATATTTAGATTTCAGCCCACATTACATTTATTGAAACTTACATCTTGTTCCCATCACTGAAATCATCAGCTATTACAGATTGCTGGAGTTTTGGATAGAGTTGGATGATGAGTCTTCAGCAGAGCTATCAAACATCTATTTCCCCAAGCATGTAGACATTTCAAAATTTTCTCTTACTCTGTCCATTGGGGACTGTAGATTTAGGCCAAGTCTTTACATTGTGCTTCAGGTTCTTTTGTGCCCCTTTGCCTGCACTGTAAAACAATAGACAGATGTATTCAGCTGTGTAGCCCTGCTAGCAGAGTATCAAGCTCAGTGTCAAGCTGATATGCTTCTTGGCATCTGAACCACAGCTAGATCATGTCTACTTGGTGTCTTAAACCTGGATCTTGTGTAGATGTATCAGAGAAAAATGTGAATTCCATTACATAAAACTCAGTTTCAACATATTTTTTGGTTTGGATCCTGTTCTCACTTTAGACTACAGCCAGTCAGATAATTGGGGAGATTTTAACTGTGTTCGCTTTTCTAAGTGCATTGTTGGCTTTGGTTTTTTTTAGATTCATGTGCCATTTTTCAAGACAATTTAAGATGAATTTCAGGAGCTCAGACTAAAAAGATGCTACAAACATGTACTTGCAAACAAGGTGACTGAAAATCTTGTAAACAAGTTACTTTTTAAACAAGGTAACTGAAAATTCAATTTCTGAGATACTAAAAATAATAAACCAGGTCCATTTACATGTCACCATATACTGAAGTCACGAGTTTTTCTTCAGGAAAACAAGGTCTGCAACACTACATCAACATTCTCTGCTCATCGTGTATTGGTGCTTGGGCTTGCCCTGACCTGGGCCCAGGACATTGCATGTTGCCTTGTTGAGCATCACAAGGATTGATTGCATCAGCCTGCATTGCAAGCTTTTCCAGGTCCCTCTGGATGTGTTCTCTTCCCTCTGGTGTGTGACTGCACCACACAGTTTTTTGTCATCAGAGAAGCTGCTGAGGGTGCCCTTGATCCTGCTGTCCATGTTGCTGACAAACAGCACCAGTGGCAAAACCAATCCCTGGGGAATGCCACTCGTCACTGTTCTCCTCTTGGACACTGAGCCATTGACTCCAAGTCTCCAGACTTGGTCCATCCATCAAATCCATGTCTTTCCAGTTGAGAGATAAGGGCATCTTGCATTTCACAAGTACATGCAGATAATGTCAGTTGGCATTCCCCTATCCACCAACACTTTATCCTTTTAACACTTTAGTTGTGTTGCAACCATGCCTTTTGATAAAAGCAGAAACCATTTATAAAAATTTTGTAATATTTATTCTTTCCTATTCGTTGAAGATGGTTGAAATATGTTTTTATGTATGTAAAAATTAAAAAAAATAATGATAATTTTAAAAGTCAAAAAAAAGAGCAGTGCTTTATTGTGCTCTATTTGAAACTAGATTGCACTAATTGGCATTTTAGATTTAAACAGTATAATAAAGGAAAAGCAATATAGTAATGTGCTTTGTTTGTTTGCTAGAAACTGATGTTATTCTATGATATTTAGGTCACAAGCAGCTACAGTAGCATAAAAAAAGGAATAAAATATATATCAGGACCATAGACAGAATGAATGAAGGAAAGCAATGAAAATAAATGAAGAGGCTGAGTGGGATTCATTTTTGAAGCATGTAAGTGTGATACACAGTCTTCAGGCATAGCATGATAAGATTTCAGCAATCATTCCATGTCAAGGAAGATGGGAATATGTATAACATTTTTATTTACTAAGCAGCATCCACATGATTTAAAAAATGAAACAGTGTGAAAAATAACTGAAACCAGAACACTGAGCCTGAAAAATAAGTCACATAATGTGAATTAGCTTATTAACCAGCCTCTTTTTCTTTTTGCTAAATATTATTTCTTTATAGATATTGATAAAATATTTTAAGTTTTGCTTCTTCAAACTTAGCCTACTTCTGTCTTTTGTTTTCATAAGCAACTTTATCTCAAGCATTCAAGAGCTATATATGTCAGCAATAGTTAAATCCTCATTCAGAGTAATGTAACAAACACCAAAATCTTTCACTCAGTTTAATCAGGCAATTTCTTATCGGTAAAGGGAGGCAACAAAATTCAATTTATGCAATTCAGCTTCTGCATGGTTTGCTTCCCTTCACAAGCTGAGGAATGAGTTGGTATTCCCTAAGTCCTCTTGCTACAGAACCCACAATAAATTATGCACATGGTTATAGGACATTTTTCATATGGGTAATTAACACGTGACTCAGAGAAGTCCTTGGACACTGGCTTCCTTCCATTTCAAAAGTTAAAAGCATAGGTGTAACAGTAGATGATGTGCAATCACTAGGCCAACTGCAAAATAAGATTTACTACTAGTGAGAACATGATATTGAAGAATAAGTATGAAAATTGCTGCTGAATTCTTTAGGAAAAAAAAAAAAAGGATGTCTGCATTTCTGTTATCTAAGTGAAATTACCTTTCAAAATGCCTAGGCCTGGCCTCTCTGTAAAATGAAAACAAAAATCAAAACAAGCAAACAACAAACACATACACTCACAAATCCAATCAACCAACCAAAAAAACAAAAACAAAACCACTCCACCAAGCACCCCCCAAACAAACAAACAAAAAAATCACAAGAAATCAAAATAACAAAACCCTTACAAGACAAAAGATTTTTCACTGAATTCTAGGAAATGTAGAATTTTTTACCAATTTTTTTTCTCAAAATTGAGTTTTAAGAAAGTCTTTGTACTGGAAGAACATAGAGATACTCATTTCTACAAAGGAGGACTTATCTTTTCAGCGACTTGAAGAGATAAAAATAACAGTGAACTGGGTTAGCAAATTGTCATATATTATTATTGTTGGCATAGTATTGTGGATAAGAAATGTATGCCTCTAATATTTTTCATAGGTATTTATTTCAGCACTTGCTCTGTCACAGTGTGTTGGTTTTCCCTGTGGCCAGGTTTTGGTAGCAGTGGGGGGGGCTGAGGGGGAGGCTTTTTTGAGAAGCTGCAGGAAGTTTCCCCATGTTCAGCAGAGCCAGTGCCGGCCAGCTCCAGGCTGGGCCCGCTGCTGACCAAGGCCGTGCCAATCAGCAGTTGAAGGAATGCCTCTGTGAAAACATATTTAAGAAGGAAAGAAAAAAAGAAAAGAAGGAGACGAAGATGGCTGCCAGAGGGGAGCAGGGTGAGAGCCTGTGAACAACAACGCAGACACCAAGGTCAGTGCAGAAGGAGGGGGAGGAGATGCTCCCGGCATCAGAGCCGAGATCCAGCTGCAGCCCATGGGGAAGACCATGGTGAAGCAGCTGTGCCCCTGCAGCCCATGGAGGACCACAGGAGTGCAGAGATCCACCTGTAGCCCGTGGAGGAGCCACGCCGGAGCAGGTGGATGCTGGGGGAAGGCTGTAGCCCGTGGGAGACCCATGGTAGAGCTGGGTCATGACAGGGGACTGTAGCCTGTGGAGAAGAGGAGCCCAGGCTGGAGCAGGATCCTTCTGTTAGGACTCATAGCCCGTGGGGCCCACGCTGGAGCAGCCTGTGCCTGAGGGACTGCCCCCTGTAGAATGCGAGCCATGTGGCAGCTGTGGGTGAAGGGCTGCTGCCCATGGGATGGACTCTCGCCGGAGCAGTTTGCGAGAGGAACTGTATCCTGTGAGGGATGGACCCCATGGAATGTGGCTGGAAGGACTCTTCTCCCCAAGCAGTGGCTGAGAACAGCAGCTGACTACAGCAACACCTCCCCCCCCACCTCACCTTTTCCCTTGACCGCTGCAGGGGAATAGGTTGGATGTAAGAAGGAGAGAGGCAGGGGGTAAAAGGTGTCTCTTATTGTCTCTCACTCTTCAGCTCTGATTTTGTTAATAATAAATTTGACTATTATTCCCACATGGAGTCTTGTTTTGCCTGTGCTGGTGATTAGCAAAGAATCTGCTATGGTCCTTATCTCAACTCATGAAACTTCTTATTATATTTTCTCTCTCCTCTATTGCTGGGTGAGGGGGAGTGAGAGATTGGCTGTAGTGGGCCCCTGGCACTCAGCCTGGGTTAAACCACTACACACAACAATGAAAAAAAAAAAAAATCAAAAAAAAAAATCAGTTGTTCTCCTTACTCCAAAAGTACTATTTTTGGGGTTTTTTTGCTTATATTTATAAAAAGCTTTACAGAGACCAGATTTAAAAAAATTATATGAGTGATGTTACTTGAATAACAAGATGATGGACATTGGAAATACTTGAAGCAAATTCCCAAAGTTTTATTGTGGATATCTGCTGAATGTAAGGAGAAAAGATGGTGTAGTCTTATCCTTCTCCTTAAGTGTCTCCATTGAGAGAATTGCTTAATATTATCAAATAATGACTCATTTCTGCACTCAAAACTGTACAAAACTGAATAAAAACATCCTTTTAGGTGGCTTATTTAAGCAATGGAGATTTACTTTACCTCTCACCCCATGACTTTTAATCAGTCTAAAACTTTCAGGCGTCTTTCATGCAAGGTACTCAAAAGAAATCAACATATTCTCCGTAGGATTAAAATTTGTCAAAAAAGAAATCTGCAAGAGTACCAGCAGTATACATTATTCCATGAGCCCCACACCCTTCTGAGAGGAAATATTTGTAGCAACAGGGAGATGAAAGCAGGAAGGTTGAGGTTTGAACAGTTCAGCATGTATTCAGACAGGAAAATGTTCCTTATATATAGTCTAATGTTAGCAGAACACTTCAGATAAATCTTCCAAGGAGCTGAAAAGAATTCCTACTGAAGCTCTGGAAATTGTCCCTCTTTATCACCACTGAAGTGTTGCCCGCTGGAAAGGCTGAGTAATTAAGAAAGTGCTTTCCAGTTCAGCATGGTGTGGCAGCAGCTGTCTGTTCACTCAGGTGAGAGAACTGAATTCTGGAGAGCTCTTGATTGACTTTCTCTGGCTTGTTTTTAACAGGGAACATCTATGCTTCATGATCTTTCCTTGGTTTTCCATCGCAACCAACACAAAGCTTCACTTCAGAGAGTTTTGTTCATCTTTTTCTTCCGTGCTGCAGCCAAAGTTACAAATGAAAGGAGTTAAAAGACATCACAGCAAGTCACTGGTTATCTTCTGATAGCTTGGAGAAAAAAAATGGATATTCTAGCCTCTTTTTCTGGCTTTTTATAAACAGAATATTTTCTTACTGCCCAATATCTAAGCAAGAAGAAGAAAATGTGTAAAGTATAAGCAATTAAGCATAAGTGTGTATGAAAGAGAATAAATTCAGTTGCTGGCAGCAACATATTTCAGTTTCAACTTTGTAAAATTTTTAGGATGCAGAAAACATGAATTTATAAATGCTAGTTCCTGACCAGGGAAGGAATGTTATTGAAATTTGAACCCTTGCAGACATTCATAAAATTAGACATTAGAACTGAAAAAGGTATGTTAGTATGAAATTGCCTGCAGGAGTTTGAAGTACCTGGTTTCATATCTTTCTTTGTGGTTTATTTGTTTTGTTTTGTTTTGTCACACTCTCTGATTCTGTTCTTTACCATTTTCTGTCCTTTCTCTTTTACTGCTCTGTATTCTTGTAAAGTATATTTGCAATCACTTTGATTTCAACCCCAGATCCCTTCATCAGATATGAAACCTGAAACTGATCCAGCAGCAAATTTAGCTTATGATTTTTAAAGCACAGCTTGAAACTCCATTTCCTACCAAAAGGAAAAAAAACCAACAAACCAACCAAACCCCAAACAACTCTTCCATTTTGATTGAAAATCATTTCCATTGAAGGAAGTCAGTGTCATCACTAGAGGTGATACTAAAAGAATATTAAGAAAAGATATATGAATTCTGCTTCCCAGTTGTGTTCTGGCAATACCTCTATATTATTATATCATCTTTTGATACTGGAAGTCTCAAGCAGAAAGTGCTCTTCTTGTCCTAGTGTTAATTGTACATTTCCATACAGCATTTTTATATTCCGCTTTTACCTCCAAAGTACTGTTTTATGTATTAAATTGTTGGGAAACCAACATATAACAATAAAAATTTAAACAGTTTAAATAATAACAATTTAAACAATAACAATTTAAATAGTTCCTTTCCTTTTATATCTAACATATTTCCCTGTTTGTGGGCCAAATGGAACAGTACAAGTGTAGAATCTATTCAGTTTTTCTCTATCCACTCTACGATTGCTGTCCAAAGTGATTCCCAGTCAACATAGAAAAAGTGTCTGAAAAGCAAATCGGTTTCTTAGGTATTTTTACATTTGAATCAGCCATCACTCTCAGTTTTCTCTCTTTTTCACTTCTGGTTCTTCAATGCAGAAAAATTTTTGGTTTTACATTGTTGACTGCTGTGTTTGCCTGTTATCCTCTGCTTTTTCTTATGGTTGGAGTTAAGTACAATTGGCTTTTTCTTACTAGTTTGCTAAATAGTATTAATATTAAAGTTGACCATGATCACTTAGTGAAAGGATAGGCAATTAAACTTTAAAAACTATTCCCAAACCATCATCCTCATTCTTAAAAGTTGTCCAAGAAAAGATCTCTCTATACCTTACTGCTTTTACCTTATTGCTTGCCCAAAGAAGCATATAATGACTGCATGCAATATCTTGTAGAAAACTAGCAATTTTCCTCTTCCCTCTGCTTCCTTCCTCATTATATCCCTGTTCTTTCATTTATGCCTTTTTCCTCTACTATGTTCATATTCCCCCTCCCATCATCTATTTCTTTTATTTTCTATTCTAAAAAGGAAAAAGGACAGGACAGAGAGGAATGAAGTTGTCAGAAGCAAATGGATTTTGTGAAATAGCTGTTTTACAGTTCAGCAATGTTAAACAGAGACTGAATGTGTTGTACAGGAAAATTTAAGAATATCATTAATCCAAAAGAACTGCTTTTGACTAAAGGGTATTGTACAATAATGTTCACTACCTAAAATCCATTTGCTCTCACTCTTTTCCTTTCTATTTTCATCTCTCCAGTACAATCATATTTCTCAGTTATGACAACTTCTTCATTGAAAACTTTCTTCATGGTTCAGAGACATCCAGTTAAGGGTCAAGAAAATATTTGAAAATATCCTGAAAGAGTCAGTTCAAAACCCATCTTGAAACAAAAGAATGAAAACTACTTCTGTAATAAAGGTAAAGAACAGTAAAGAAAGGCTTTCCCTGACTGAGCAAGTTTGACACCACATCGTTGCAAGTGCATAAAGTGGAAAAAATCTATTTTTTAGCATGTCTGCCTGCAGGAGAGATGATTATTTAACAATTATTTATTAAGAAGAACTTTGAATACTTGTGGATTTCAGATGGCTAATGATAATGTACTTGCAATAACGATTTTTGTAAAAATATTTACAATATTGTTGTTTAAAAAAATAGAAAGAAGAACCCCAGGACAAATATAAAGAAAAGAAAAATGCTACTGAGCAGTTTTTTGCTTGAAAACACACGTACACATAAATACACTTACAGGTTAAAGTGTGACAAACAGGAATCGCTTCAGCTGGACACTTGTCAGCGAAGGAATTTACAATGTAGTAACTAGTTTTTTCCCACCCTTACACTGATGAAATTTACCATCCCCGTGTTCCCCTTTCACCCCCTACCCACCATCACATGGAGTAGTAGCCCCTCCAAATGGGATTAACAGGAGTTTTGATGTCACTGAACAATATGTTGCTTTTCAAAGGCCAGACCTTAAACCAAATCTCCCTGTCTTGTTGCCCTGAGGCACTTAGAGATCAAATTAAATATAGATATATCTATGCAGGCATCACAGTCAGTAAGCCAGTTGTGGACCAAACAAGATGCATTAGTCAAGTCAGCCTTTCTCAGGAAGGAAAAGAAAGAAAAATGAAATTAATAAACAAACAATAAAAATTGTAACATTTCCTTTCCCTTTATCAAACACTTTAGTACAGGTATAAGAACTGAAATCTTTTGCTAAATTCAGACTGGAATATTTTCTTTTTCTTCAGAGAAGAACAAAACAACAACAGTGCAGCATCAATCTCTGCTTACAGGTACAAACTGGAACTCTTCATCACACATGGCCAAGAACTCTGCATCTCAGAATCTGACATCCAACAGTTCAAGATGCTCCACTAAGCCAAGGGAGAGCCAAAGAAGAAACTGGATCTAAGCTGAGTTTTCTGTCCAGGAGTGAGGCATAAATAACTGGGCTGGGCTATTCTGACTCATCTAGGGCTGAGGTTTCAACAAGCCTGACTACTGGGGTCAAGCACTGCAAGGAGGACAGGCAAGAAGAGAAACTCCTCCAAAAATACTGATGTGAAAACTTTGTGTGAGCCAAAGTTCTTATCATGAAGTTTGGATTGCTGAAAACAAAAACATTATCAAAAAAAAAAAATCTGCAGAAATTGTGTATTAATTTTTAGATAAAACTACAAGAGAGGAAACCAAAAATATACTTCATAAAGAAGGGAAAGTACTTGAGAAATTTTAAAGGTTTAGTAATATTTTTATTTAAAAATATTTGGTTTAAACATTTATTTCAATTGTATTCTAAAATTGGCAAAAGTCATAATATTTTGATTGACATTTCAACTTGTTTCTTTCTTCTTCTAGCTTTGGGTCCATTTAGTGTTTTGGAAATGAGTCAAAGCATATTTTTCCTCTGAGCCAAGCTGAAATTTTAAGAGTTCCTCCTTTCTAAATGATAATTTAAAAATTTATCTAGGCAAAGATCACAACCTTATTTATGAATATGAATAATATTGCACTGAATTGACTTAAGGAATATGCTTATTAAAAAAACCCCAAACAGCAATTTATAGTGCATCAGTTTCACCAATAAAGAAGTTGATAGAACATACAAATTAAAAAGCAAAAGCAAAAACAAAAACAAAACAAGTGTTTTGTTTTGTTTTAATTAGCTATTTCGTTTCCAAACAGGCTTTTAAAACGTTTTACAAGCTCACGAAAGGATGCTAAAACAGCGTGGAAAGGATTCCTCTAATCACATTTGATGAATGCATCTTTCCACAGCTATTAACTCGTCCTGAAGAACTGCACAGTTAATGGGAGCTCATAGTCTTACACAGTCATTGCTGGGGGCTTGAAGAGTCCTGTGCTGTGTATTTATAACTACCATTGAACTAACTATACACAATTCCTATTCCAAAATTCCTATTAAACGAGCAGAAAAAATTTTGCTTCTCAATCAGCATGTTCATTGGATTGTTCTTTGTGTAATTTCACCCCATAAATAATCAGTTTAGAATCAATTCCTTTGATTCTGTTTTGAAAGATTGCGGGTATAGGGAAACACACACTCCGTGCTCCTTAGCTCTAGGCAACAATGTCACAATGTATGTGAGATCCAATTATAGCTAATTACAGTTTGACTAACCTTCTGTGCCATTAAAATTCTTGTAGAGCTGCCACAGCTTCTGCTCTACGCTAATTGCTATTTTCTTAAAAAGCATCTTCTTTAGGAAAGTTTGTTGATTTGTTTTTGGGGGGAGTTTTTTCCTATTTTGTTGTTTATTTATATCTACTAGAAGAAAATAAAGATTTAGGAAATGAAGGAGATCCAAAATAGAGTCTACTAGTGACCTTATAGCAGGAACCAAGTATGTTCACCAGTTTGAAGATGTCGGTATTTAACATTTAGTTCAGGAGTTGATTTTCTTTAAATGAGAATCAAACACGCAGAAATAAAACCTCCAACATTGTGAAAAGGCTCTGGAGTAGAATTGACTTGGAGAAACTGAACATCTGTGGGATACTAAACAAAAGGAGAACAGAATCTAGGGATGTACTATGAGCAGAGTTGTTACAAAAGCAGTAAGGTAGGTGAAGGTGCTACAAATTTCAATTTTCATCAGCTTGGAAATGTTTGAGAATATACTGCTGGAAAGGAACTTGGAATAGACTAATTAAGAAGGAGAACCAAGAAAAAGTTAAAGGAACAAAGGAAGTGAAGGAGGAAAGGAAGGATAGGAAGGAGAGAGGGAAAGATGAAATAAGGAGGAAAGGGGAAGGGAGGAAGGGAGGAAGGGAGGAGGGGAGGAGGGGAGGAAGGAAGGGAGGAAGGGAGGGAGGAAGGTGCCAGGTGCTGGAGGCCGTGTGGCATTGCACCAAGTGCGGCGTCCTGCACAGCGACATCAAGCTGGAGAACATCATCCTTGACCTGGACACAGGTGGCCTCAAGCTCATCGACTTTGGTTGCGGCACCNAGGAAGGAAAACATGGTGACATGTTTTAAAAAGACATTAACTACCACAGAAGAATTTGTGAGTAGACTAAAAAAATGGAATTCAGAGAATTGTAATGGCAGAAGTGCCTTTGATTGCAAAAAGAAAGAAAAAAAAAAAGATAAGAATGGCTAAGGAAAAACACGTCAAAAAAATCAACTGTAATCACATTTCTAATGAAGAGATACATATCTTTTCATCCTAATTGCAGATGACTAAACCCCATAGGTTAAAGAGATTTATATCTATAGTATCTATGAATACTATAAATTAGATGTTATTAAAAGCATTGTCTGTAATTACTTAACTAATAAATGAAAGGCTTTTAAAAGGAAGACAAAAGACTTCATCTCCTGCTCAGTGATGAAAGTTGTGATCCCAAGGAGACAGAACTGATTAAAGCCTTTCTTTGCTTCTAGGTTCACTGTCATCAGACACTTAAAACAATACATTGCAGTGACAAGGACTAACATTTTTCTTTCAATAGAAATACAGTGTATTAAAGAATGGGTAAGACAGATGTTTTCAAGTTGGCTGAGTGTGATGAAATTCTCTATATCTCAGTCTGAGAATTGGCTGGAGTAATCCTAGAACCATTGTCTTTGAGAGTTTATAGAGAAACCAGAAGGGTAAAGACAGTGCCCACTATCAAAATGGGAGGGAGGGAGGAAAGGGAGAAAGGGAGGAAAGGGAGGAAAGAAAAGGGGAATTATTGTCCAGTCAGTTTTACCTCTATTACCAGAAAAGTGCTGGAATAAACCAAGTGCTTTATAACCAACTGCAAGATAACAAGGAGATAAATTTAGTCCAGCATGCATTTATCATGATCTAGGCTCATGAAGGTAATGTAATTGCTTTTATGACAGGGAAACTGGCCTTGAGTTTGCAGAAAATTTTTAAATACTTCAGCATTGCTAAAATTTCCAACATTGTCTCAGGTAAAATGCCAAGAAAACGTGGTCAAGACAGAATGTCTCCTCAATGTCCAAGTGATTTGAAAATTATAATTGAGACATTCTTTTTCCCCCTGCAAAATAATAATCTGATTGAGTGCAGTTTTATATTGAATCTGGTTACAATTATTTTTTATGTTTTTATAATTCTGATAAAAAAGTGAAGACTGGGCATGAAATTTACAACTGATACCAGGCTGGGAGTATTTATGAGCATGACAGAGGCCAGGCTAAGAATTTGACATGATCACAGCCAATTGAAGAAACAATTTGGAGAGAGAAAATTCCCTTTAATAAGGACAAATGGCAAGTTCTGCCCTCAGCAGAAATAATCAACTGCCATAAATACAAGATGAGAAATAAGTGATTAGGCATCATCACTGTTAAAAAGAACACAGACGTTTAATGGATTACAAACTGAACATGAATCAACAGTGTCACATAATTATATTAAAGAGAAACACATTCTGGAATATGTAAACTGGATTGATGTCCATGAGACTTATGACACACTGTTTGATTCTACTGAGCACCAACTTGAATTCTGCCCAGCAGAATTTACCACAGTTCAGGAAGGATGTAGTCCAGATGGATAGGGTTCATCAAGGAATAATGAAAATTACTGGACTTTTGAAGAACCAACTTAGAAGACAAATTGAAGAAGGGAGAGAGTGAATTTGCAGTGATACTTAAAAGTATAAGAAAAGTGTCAAAAAAAACCAAAACACCAAACCACAGTGGAAAGAAAATCTTTCTTTGGTAAACTTTTGGGTAGATCAGCCTGTGTGGACATCATATGTAGAGCTATTTTATTTACATTATCAGGGCAAACTTCCTATAAAAAAGTACGGAAGCACAGGAATGTGTTTTGAGGAAAATTATAGGACTACTTCTATTGGAAGCTGAAGAAATAACTGTCAGAAATGGCAGAATTATAGTTGATCTTGCCTTGCAGTAATAGATGATTTCTTATGCTGAAGTATTTCTTTTCAGTTATGAGGTTTGCAAAAGAATCTCAGTTTATTTCTGTACTTGTTTTCTACTAATCCAAAGGCATATCTGCTTATCATTTTTTTTTGTTGTTTACTTGGAGAACTGCTTATGATACATTCGATAGAATTCTTCATAGATAATTGTTCCTTTTATTCAAGAGTTGTAGAGTTGTAAGGTTTTTTAAAGGAATTTATGAAAATTAATGAAGGAAATAAACTGATTAATGCTTCAAATCAATATGCACACAGGGCATTTTTTAAATTGTCTTTTCAGAGTCTACATTAGAGGAGTTTGAAAGTGACTGTACTATACTTTAAATACCTACATTTATTGTAGTGTCCTGTCTTAATGGCTTGGATTCATTGGTTACAATTGGTGAGTAATAAAACTGCACAGTACTGTTTGAAAGGTCAGAAATGGATTTCAGATGTACATAGTGACAATAGTTGGTCATATTTGGTCTCATACTGTTTGATAAACCTCTACTTTCAGTGTCAGATTTCCACTTGCAGGTTTTTTATTCAGTTAAAAAATTCTGTTAACTACTCTGCAGATAACTCAAATTCTTGTAAAAGAAATATATCTGCTGTTATCAAAGACTTTTTTATGGATACCTAGGATGTACTCCCTTCATTAGGAAAAAAAAAAAAAAGTCTGTATTATTACTGGCAAGAATTCTTTCAATGTATAAATTTTAGAAAGGGTCAGAAGTTATTTAATATAAACAAGCAACAACAAAAAAAGAGGTCTATGACTGGAACTAGTCTGAGGTGTTCTTCACAACTATTGGCAATAATACACAACAATTCCCAAGACTGAATAAGCATCTTTCATTGTTAAACTGCAACAGTGGGCAGAAAGGTGTTCTTTTATAAATGAGAACAGTGTGACGGGGATGGCCTGAAGAGACAAAAATCAGCATCAAGGCAGAAATATAACTCCTTAAAGCATCCTTTAAAATTGTATGTTTAAAATAAATGTTTTTCTATAAACATTTCACTTCCATTTGGCTCACTTCATAATCTTGCAAGCTCACGTTCAATCACTGAGCAAGTGCTAATTTTAATCTGGAAATGTGTTATAAATATGCAACAGTCCTCTGTCCAAAGGATGGGGTATAAACAGCACATTGTTGCTTCTTCTGTAAATGAACATGATTCGTTCTTATTTGATTTAGATGTGGGCATATTTTTAGCTGTTTTTTTTCCTACAAAGGTCTATTTGAGAACTCTAGTTGCTCTGTGATAATTTTCAATTTAGCTTCAAAATGGCAAGCAAAATCATTTGTACATTTAGCAAAGTGAATAGCAAAGTAAAAAAAAAAAAAAAAAACAAAAAAACAACAACAAAAAAAACCCCCCAAAACCCCCCCAAAAACCCCCAAAACCCCGTGTTGTGTCAGTAAAATAAATCCACAAAATTCAGTTCTCTCTATTCTCGAATGGTAGAAAGTTTAACTGGAGATGTGATCGGTTCAGCTCCAATTTCCTTGAAGAACTCTGACCCGTCAAATCAGACTTGATGGATCAGTGCTGAACAGAAACCTCTTGTCTCTGCCCCGTGCAGCTGTTAAAGGAAGAAAACAACTACCTCAACAGGGCTCCTTCCAAATGAAACCTCTGCAGATTGTACAGTGGAGAGCTGAGCACGTTTTCCCGCTGCTTCACAGAATCTGAAATGATTGCAGCTAGTCCAAGTAATGTCTGCAGGGTTTTTTGTGTTTTTTTTTTCAGAGAGTATTTTAAAATCAGAACCTGTACCCACCGGTGACTTATAAAAGGAAAAATCCATTTCAAGGAAGGAACAAACTGCTGTGTGTTCCCCACAGGCTAATCCTTGAAATAGGCTTTTGAAATTCTTTTGCATTTGAAATGAATTAGTCATTCACCTGTTTGTTTAGTCTGAGTTTCACATTCAGAGAAGTGGGTAAGTGCCATTTGTACAAAGTGCTTCAACAAAGTGCCCTTAAAGAGCCTCTAGGGATGTAAAATCTTTCAAATCAGATTTGGGGCAGGAGTACCAATTTGCAGAATATTATAGTTTATGCAGTGAAATCTGCCAAGACAATTCTCAGCACAAAGCTGGCTCCACTTTTCCTAGAGTGGCTACAACAGCCCAGATGTTTATGTACCCAATAATTTAGCACCTGCATTGTGACACATGTTAACACAACAACGTATAGTTCAGCTTCCTCCCTAGAAAACACATCTGAAAGAGAACTTATTTATTGGTACTTTACATGTGGAGTTATGAGATGAAAACTTATTTCAAATGTCAACAACTGCTTGAATTAAGTCTAGATTGGAATGTGGAATTAATCTCCTAAAACCACCAGATAAAAGGAAATAAAAAGCATAATGAGCAAATTTCTGATCTGAATCATGAGAAAGGCATTCATAGTATGGCCAAGGAGCACCAAAATGTTCATTCCTAGAAATGCACCATTTTTAATACAAATTTTTGAGTTTGAATTCTGAGCAAAGCAACCTTTTTGACTTTATCCCATACTTGAGCTGCCACGTGCAATAACTACCATGTATAATTGTAGAAATGGTTTTGAAACAGAAGTTACATTTACTAAAGAATTTTATAGACTTTATTATAAGTCTCTGCATTTGCCAATTAGTAAAATGAAATTGTGTTGATAAAATTATGTGACTTTTTCAGATTAAGGATTAAAAGATATCATGATCATACAACATTTTGTTTTTAATATTGCTGGTTGTTTAAGCATAATAAGTCATACAGCAAGTGTCCCTGGGGTGTGAATAGGCCAAGTCTTGAGAACTAAAACTATATTTTTACTGAAACAGCAGCGATACAATTTAAGTGTTCTATCATCAGTAATTTGATTTGCTGTTCATTATAATAACAGTAATAATAACAAATTCAATTGCTATTAATGGAAATGTCATATACACTTTCATAGAGGTTTTATTGTAATTCAGTATTAATCAGTGTGTCATTAAAATAAAGTGTTATCATCTAATTTGTATTTATTCAAGCATAAAGAAAAAAGTCTGTTATGATGTACTGTACCATTATACAATCAGTTTTTTTAATGAAACAATTTTGCTATATATTTATATGTTTTTCTTTCATTATATTCAGTATAATGAAACAATGTACTAGAATGTTCTTATTCCCATCATATACACTTAATTCTGTTGCAATACAGAGGTAAATTTTTGTCAGTGCTTTCCCAATAAATCATCTCCTCAAAATCTTCAAGGTTAAAGCATGTTGAAACAGCTTTCATGACTGGAGTGCATCCCATCCATAATAAAAGAGTATTTTTATTTAAACAAGTTATCTTTATTAACACAGTTGAGTAAAATGTAGGTTGATATAGCAGCTTCTAACCTGTTATAAGGGGCGGATTTCTCCATTTTAATTATGAAATATGTAAATTGACCTTACTCGTATGTTACATTCTCAGCTGCACTTTCATAGAAAGGACCAAAAAGCATCAAAAATCCCTTAAAACTGCACACACACACACACACACACACACACACACAAGACCATGAATTTCGCTAATATTTTATTTTTGTAAATGAATCATTAGGTCTGTATGATAAACCATTTAGGGGGAAAAATCATAAAGTAATTTCAAACATATAAATTCTGTACTTCATTAATTCACTGAAGATTGAGTGAAAGCTTAACTACTATATTCCCATATTTCTTCACTACGAGAATGGTGAGATGCTGGCACAGGTTGCCCAGAATAGCTGTGGCTGCCCCACCACTGGAAGTGTAAAGGCCAGGTCACATGGGGCCTGGAAAAACCTGGGGTTGCAGAAGGTGTCCCTGCCCATGGCAGGGTGTGGGACTGAATGATCTTTAACAACCTTTCCAATCCAAATCATTTCTTGATTCTATGAAATTACCTCTACAATTTTTAAGTCTCAGGACTATGTAGGCTTCTGAATTATCTTGGATTTTTTGACTTCTACAGCAGATCCAGAAGTATAAGGTCTGTGTGAAGTTGGGCACCTTGAAACAGACCAGAGAGAAACAAAAATAAAAACCAGGCAGAAATCTATAACTATCAAAAGAAAATAGCAAGGAAAGAGGTACATTTAAAAGACAACAAAAGAATATATTTATTCACTATGACTTCAGATTGTTACATTTTCCTGGTCACAGAAAAACTTCTATTTAATAACACTTTTTAATGCTAATTTAAGTTGCAAAAGCAGTTCTTGACAAAGAGGTTGGTCTCATGTCTCCTTCTAAATGATTCTGATTCCATCTACAAGCCAATAAAACTTTAATACTTGCCTGAAAACTTTGGAAATGATTGATGAAATGTTGCTTCAGATCAGCCAGAAACCAGGATTCTTGCATGGATAGTGAAAATCCTGTGTCTGGAACCTTTCAAGTCATAAATCCATTTCAGTAATGTCTCCTATTATATTTGCCAGCTTTTTATAAAAGGAGAAAGCATTCCCAGGAGAATCATTCAGTAGGAGTGAGCATAAAAGATGGCATCTTAAATTTTGGTTGTAGGATACCTCTGAAGGTTATTTTCTCTCCCCTTCTCAAAGCAAGATAAACTACAAACTGAGAACAGGTTGCTCTAAGTCATCTTGTCCAGCAGAATCCCTACTATTTAGTGACAGAGAACTCACAATGCTTCTGGGTACCCTGTACCTCACAGTACAAAGAATGTATTCTCATACCTACCTGGAATTTCCCATGTTCAGCTTATGCCTTCAGCTCTTGCGAAATTCTGTGAACTTCTGGGATTATAGAATCATAGAAGCACAGAATCATTTGGGCTGAAGAAGATCGCTGAGATCATCAAGTTCAACCTTTGTCTGATAATCACCTTGTAAATCAGACCAGAGCACTCAGTGCCTCGTGCAGACATTTCTTGAAAACCTCCACTTTGGTGAGGCTCTTGGTGACTCCACCACCTCCCTGGGCAGCCCATTCCAAAGCCTAACAACACTTTCTGTGAAGAAATTCCTCCTGATGTGCAACCTGAACATCCCCTTGTGCAACTTGAAGATACATCCTCTTATCCTGTCACTTGTTACCTGGGAGAATAGACTGACCCCCAGCTGGATACCACTTCCTTTCAGTCGGCTGTAGAGAGTGATAAGGTCTACCCTGAGCCTTGTTTTTTCCAGGCTAAACAGCCCCAGCTCCCTCAGATGTTCCTCATAGGACTTACTCTCTAAATGATATTTCATTTTTCTGGATGTTTCTGGCCTTTATCTTTACTGTAACAAAGTGTTTCACAGCCCACTCTGCAGCTAAGGCAGCAGCAAGGTCCCTCTCATCATCCCTTCTTTGGTCTGAACAGATCCAGCTGTCCCAAAATTCCTTTGAACCTCATGTACTCCCTGGGAATGTCTGTGGCTCTTTACTGGACACATTCCAGCTTGTCATCCTCTCTCCTGCACTGGGGAGACCTGAACTGGACATAGTACTCAGGAGGCAGTAAGTGCCATGTGGAGGGAATTAGTAAATTTGCTGGCTCATATTCACCTTGCCCTACACAAAGACATCCAGATCCTTTTCTGCAAAACCACCTTCTGTACAGTTGCTTCTCAGTTTTCACTAGTTTTTCCATTACAGATGAGGACTTTTAATTTGCTTTCATTGAACTTCACAAATGTTTCTATCAGCAAATTCCACCAGCCAGTCATGAGCACTGTGAATGATATCCCTGCCTTCCTACACATCAACTGCTAACTCGCACCCCTGTTTGACAGTATCTGCAAATTTGCAGAGTTCACTACATCTCATCCAGATCACAAATATAAACAATAGTGAACACTATATTAAATCCTGAAAAATAGGCTACCAGAGAGACTTCAAACTGCTGACTACAGAAAACTGAGCCAAATTGTCTGGCTGTTTTCCCAGCTGACTTGTGATCCATTCATCCAGTCCTTATCTGCCCAACTTGGATACAAAGATGCTTTGGAAGATGGTGTCAAACACCTTGCTGAAGTCAGGCAAAATGACACTCAGTCTTTTCTACCTAACTACTCATTTCATCACAAGTGATTATCCTGTTGATCACGTGTGATTTGTCTTTGATAAATCCATGGTGACATCTCACTACTTTTCAGAGATGGCAGAGGAGGGCTTTTCAATTCTGCTGCTGATCTCCCTGTGCACCCTTCAATGACTCCCTATGCCTGCTTTGCCTATGTGATCCTTAATCAATTTCCTTACAGCACTTTATTCTCCCAGGCTCTGCCACTAAGGTCAGGGACCAGAAAGCCTGAGAGCAAACCCTGAGTGTAAAGAGAATGTTAAAAAAGACACTTTAAACTTTTCTCATTCTTCAAAACACCCATACGTATTAATTATAGCTGAACTGTTATTGAATCATAGAAAAGTTTAAGATGGAAGCAACCTTAAAAAAATTTCATTCCAATCCACCTGCCATGGACAGAGACACCTTACACTAGACCAGGTTTCACAGAGCTCCATCCAACCTGGCCTTGTACACCTTCAGAGCTGGACGTCCACAGGTTCTCTATGCAACCTGTTCCAGTGTCTCACCACTTTCACAGTAAAGAATCTTTTCCTAATGTCTAATTTAAACCTACTCTGTTTCAATTTAAGCATATTTTCCCTTGTCCTGTCACTGCATGCTCTTGCAAATAGTTTTGCCAAATCTTTCATCAAAGTCCCCTTAAGGTAATGCAAGGCAGCAATTAGGTCACCCCAAAGCCTTGCCTTTCCAGGCTGAACAATCCCAATACTCTCAGTGTTTTCTCGTAGGAGCGGTGCTCACGCCCAGCTGAGCTGTTGTTTTCAAAATCGCATAACTGCATGCCCTGACAATATGACTGTTTTCTTTCATGATATTTTCTCCTGCCTTTTGCCTTTTCTATAATTTTTTTCTGTGACTGAGCACAGTCAACAGGTTCACAGGTTTGTGCAAGGCCTGTTTGGTTTCCTGCCCATCAGAATGACCATTCCTGTGCCCTGGGCAGTCTTTCCATAAACAGAGATGCACATATCTGAAAAGGGGCCCTGGGTACAGACCTACTGTGAGATTTCCAGGCACTGATCTCTACAGTAAATGGGTCACACCTGTGTAGTCAACCAGCATTTTATTTTCAACTTGGAACCACTAGAAGAGAGGGGAAGCCACATCCTCTCTGCCCCTTTATAAGGCACTGGTATCAGAGTTATTTGCAGATGTGAATTAGGGGTAATTATAGGCTGAATGTCTCACTTTGAGACAAATTCAGCTTGTTCATACCAGCAAGCCCCATCTGTTTCAGTACTTTCTTAACAGTGAGTAATCGGGTACTGTTTCTAATAAACAGTCATACTTGGGTTGTATATTGGCATTGAAAGTGCTTTAAAGCTATTCTTTTTCTCATGATGCAGCACTAAGTTATATAACCATCATCTTTAGTTCTACTGCTTCCTTATTGATTTAAAGGGTGAATTTCAAACATATATATATGTATGCATATATACAATGATATATCTCAGCTGGTGTGCTGCTTCATTCCAGTCACTAGCACCAAAGGGAGTTTTTGAATTAATGTGGACCATTAGTAAATCAAAAAAAGCAATTCAATACAGCACAGCAGGGAGAAGATGCAATATCCACAGCACTGGAAAAATATTTTAAGAAGGGCAATTGTTTGTTAAGAACTAGGGAATTCAGAAAGACAATTTAACAGAATGGTCTAATAAAGATCAGAGTTGTGTTGAACAGTAATAAAACCCAGAACTGAACAAAAAAAATCCAGCAAATATTTCTAAAAACCTATAAAGTAAAACAACATGTTCTTCCAACAGAGGCAGTTGATTATAACCTTGGTCAAGAATAGATCTCAGAATTTTATGCTGCTCTGTGCCTTAAACCTCAAGGTACACCCATGAAAGTACCTAAGAACTGGAGCATACAAGTTTTAGTTGGCTAACTTTGAAGTACATGCTCTCAGAGCCTTGGTTAGGCCCTTAGCCCTTGTTATGGGCCATACAGAGAGTACTCTTGTCTTGACATTGTATACAACATTTTCAACATGCTCCAGAGGCAGCCAATGAAAGGCAAAATGAATACTAAAGGAGGTATTTTTAAGTCCCTCATTTTAAAAACTGGATTGGAACTGGAGCTTTTGCTTTTCAATTAGGACTGCAAAGAGGATTTCCTGTATCCTTGGGATACGACATCTGGAATTTCTTTCAACGGGAATACACATATATTTCCCCACACACACACTGTGCTTGCACTCTCTTGAAAAGTCACATAGCTTCATTTTGCACAAAGTAGAACTTCTACTGCATATTCAAAATAATTTTCATAGCAAATATTTTAGTAATCAAAAACCACACATCTGGAAAGCATTGCTAGGTGCCATGGAAGGCAGAAGTCAGCAGGGTATTGAATAATTCAAAGGACGAACAATGAGCTAGAAGAGATCCTAGAGATCTGTGCTAGACATCTTTGGAAGCTGATGGCTACTTCATGTACAGTATTTCAAGGCTTGACTGGGACTCAGCTGCATTTTGCACTTCACCAATGGTAATGGCAGATGAATAAGTGAATGAAATCTAAAAATGTATTTTCAATAAAGTAACTCTTGACATCTGATCTCATGGCATGGCACAGCACTATTTCAGCAGAGTCTCAGAGATACTGAAAATAAGCAGGTATATCTTTTATGTCTTAAAGTCTCTCGCGTTTCTGGGACAAACTACTCTCCATTAATGTTTTTGACATATACTAGAGGAGTATTAGTGGAGATACTGCTTTGTCAAACATCTATTGAGTCATAGAGGAGGACAAGAGGTACTTTCTGACCCCTTGAGACAAAATATGCAGATTATGATTAGAGACAACATGCCTGTGTACGAGAATATCTGAAGCTTTATTTTTGTGCCATAAAAGTGAGTGATGCTGTATCCCATTCTGAACTGTGATTGCAAAGCACCAAAGTTTAGGTCTTAGGTGATGCCATGTGTTCCTTGAGCATAATATTTATGACTCTCTCTCAAACAATAGGAATTTTGTTAAAAATAATAGAGATAAATTGGAAAGTGTGAGAGCTGACAGATAGGAAGAATTGTTACAAATATTGGATTTATATATTAGGTAAGATGGAATTTAGTTTTGAGGAAAGATTTTTTTTGAGGGGATTCAGTTTTTTTGGTGGTGCCTTTTTTTTTAAATTAGTAGATGAACTAGCAACAAATGGACACTTTGAATATATGTCCTCTTCATGGCACAGTTTGTAGTTTAAACTACGTATAGTGAGTTAAACTCATATAGTTGGTTATTCTACTCTTTTTCTATTTACGATTCAGCAGGCCTACAATGCCGAGAGCAGCACCACCATTCCAAAGCAGCAAAGTGCTAAATGTCACTCTGAACAAGCCTGACAACTTCTGCTTGTCTTTTTTGCTACTCTACCAGTTCCTCCAGATTTCTCACTTTCCTCATTTTTTAGAGAAATTAATCTTCACTGTTTTAAATATAACCTATTCTACCCTAAGCTGCCAGTATATACCATCAGAAAAAAAGAAAAATCACCACCCCTGGGACTTCAGTTCTTGTTGTTTTGACTTTCAGACATCATTATCTGCTCATAAGGGAAGAGTTAGTAGGCAAATAAACCAACAGGTTTTTGACATTTCACTCAATTTCTACCCAAAAGCATTTTCCACCTGACTGACTGGTTCATTTCATCTGGAAATGCATTTTTGCTGCTCTGCTTGAAATCTTGAAAAACTTGTAAATGTGTTTGTGTTTTGTATTCCTCTCACTGCTTCAGTTCAAGGAATCAAAGTACCAAAAGAGGAGACTTTGCTCCCAGGTTCTCATCTAGGGTTGTCTCTAATCTGTAGTATATAAAAGCAAAAGACAGTTCATTGTCATCCCTCCCTTCCTCATCCCCATTCCAGCCCTCCCCCACTTTCAGCTACCTCACTTTCTTGCTACAGTTCTGCACATTGTCTATTAAAGAATTATGTTTATATTTTCCCAAGCTCAGTCTGGATAGTGTAACCTGTGGATTTCATGTGATAGGAATTCCTGGTCAGAATATGGGAAGGTCCTTCAGTAACAACCATGATGATGAATGTGGCACATTTTACTCAGTAGATGCTACAGAAGTATTGAACAAAATTGGCATGTATTATCTCATACTCTTTGATTTCAGCAGGTTAGAGGGTAAATTCTTCTCTCCAAGATAGTTCCAAGAGTCTTCATCAGCTCTAGAACCAGGTTAGTGTCTGTTATGGGTTTGGATTGTTAGGATTATTTTTCGCTTTTTCATAAAACCGGGGTTTTTTGAGAGAAAAAGGTAAAACCTGGATCACAATGTTGGCGTCTTTGGAGCTTCTCCCCCACCTCTGCTCTCCGTGCCCCAGGGCAGGAGAAGGGGAGCAGTGGCGGCAGGCAGAACAGCACACCAGGCGCGGAGTGGAGCATGCGGAGCCGCTCCCGCTGTTTCTCCAGTTTTCCTGGTGGTACTGCCAGCGGCTCCCAGCCCACAGCGGTAGGAAGAATGGAGCTGCTGCGGGCAACGCGGGACAGTGTGGCACCTCCCCACTGGCCATGTAGTCGAGCACACGGAGCTGCTCCCACCATTTCTCCGTTTTTTTCTCAGCAGTGCCGGCGATGGCGGCAGGTGGTGGCAAAGTTCAGTGGCTGCACCTGTGGTGCTGACGCCCGCCCCGCGCCATAGCGAGCTGGGCTGGACTTGGCGGTTGCTCGGGCGGATAGCCGAAGTCTCGCACGGCACAGAGATGGGGAGCAGCGCGAGGTGGCGGCTTCAACTGGTGGGCAGCTGGCAAGAGCCCCACCACAAGTGGCCGCGGCCGCACAGCCCTCTCCTCGCGCTGCCAGGAGGCATGTGGCAGTGACTGCCCCCACGGGCAGCCCCCACTGCCCGCAGCCAGTCCCTGCAAGGGGTGAGTGCTCCATGGGCAAGGCTAATGGCGCCTCTGGACCCCGAGGACAAAGGCTTTCGGTGGGAACCGCCATTTTGCCTGGGGTGAAGATCCTGAAGGAGAGGTGGAGCTCAACGCTGCCAGCCAATCAGGGAATGGCTTGGCCAGGAGGAGGACACCGAGTTCGTGTGGGACTTCCAGTGCATAAAAGCTGCGGACGCAGAAGTCCTGTCTCCCTCTTCGGCTTTCTCTTGAGCTGAGAGCAGTGCGGCCCATCTCCTCCTGGTTCCCAGACCACACGGGCTGCTTCCAAANGGGTGGTGTTTTCACCTTCTTTGTCTTGCAGGAGGTTCCAATGGCTGGGAGGATACCATCAATGATGTGGCTTCCCTTTTCCTTCCCCTGATTGTCGGCTGGCCATCTGGCTTTGAGGAACACTTTGGTTTTCGGGTTTTTTTGCATGACATTGCCAGGTGTTATGGTGTGTATTTTGTCTCGGGATCCCATAAGGCTTTTGGTCGAGCCCTAGACAATAAATCTGCCACTTGCTGTTTCATTCTGTTCAGTCTTCTATCATCTTGTGCACCCCTAGTGATATAATGGTTCAAACCACCACAGTCTCTCACTTTGAATTTGGATTCCTGAAAAAAAATCTATACTGGTCAGAAAAAATAAATGTAGGAAAACTAGCTGGTTAATTTGAAAGTCTACACAAAATATTCAGAAGAGAGAAATTGGAGTCTTCCCTTCCTTGCAGTCATTCCACTGCCTTTCCATAATGAAATTCTTATTAGTCAGGAAGGGAATTATCAGGTAGTACCCTGGAAAAGAATTACATTTTTCATCTTCAGTATTCTGGGAAAATCAACTCCCTTTATTTCTTTCCTGTCTTTGTATGTCTGGGATTTTTATACTGGAAGAGTACATCTAGACTGAAGGAATCTCAGTCCATAGTTCCAATTACATGCATTGAAGAAATGGATGACTACTTGGACTAAAGCAAATGAAGGATATAGGGGGATTTTTAACATGGCTTTAAAAACAGACTCAGTCAAGACTCACGCTATTTCTAATATCATTTTTCAGACAGGAATGACCATTCTCGGCATTTTCTGTCCTTTAATTTTAAGATGACAGAAGACTTCTGACCATGGTCATATTTTCACAGCAGAAGTAAAATCATTAGATGTAAATTGAGTAAGTGAGCTTGATTCAAACAGGACTGCAGTCAAAAGCAATATTGCCACTTCCACAGAAACAGAAGTCAGTCTAGGAAATTTGCCAAAATATCATGGCCATTCACTGTCAGTGAAGCGTTCAATTTTTATTCTACAGACAATGTTTTGCATAGATTTAACCTTATAATTGCATTTTTCCAGATATGGAAATAAAACTGATATTTTTTTGCTTTGACAATGTTCCTTTAAATTTGTATCTTCTTTTTCCTGATTATAATTTCTGTGCAGCCTTTAGCTTCTTCATAACCACTATTTAAAGTAAATGGATTAACCATGGGATAAATTACTAACTGTTATGAATAAGAATGGAAAACTAGGGTCCTTTGAAAGCATTGTCATTTTAATGTCTTTATTTCTAGTCTTATCATCATTTAAAATCTACAAATAAAAGAAATATGAAGCAAAAGATATAAACAGGCTAACAGGTGCATGACAATAAGAGATACTGAATATTATATTACTATTTACTGTGTTTCTAAATATCACTATCAATCAAAGATTTTTTTATGCAAGACTGGTATCAAATCCAGATAGAAAAATAAATTTGACAGTTATGTTTTTTGTACTCTGCTACCTCTTTGTCATTCATATTCTGTTTCTTTAAGTCATTACTGGCAGATTCTATTATATATTCACTTATTTGGGATATGAACAATGGCAAAGAAATAATTTTGGCATTTAGTCCAGTGTTTAAATATGCAACTTGAATTCTGATTCTGTTATCTCCTTTTATTTAGAAATGCAACAAAAAACCTGACCTTAAAGTAGTGGATATTTTTGCTTTTATTTTTTTAACTTAAGCATATTCTTCTCTCAGCAAATATGACAGTTTCTTGAACATTATAGGTGAGTAGTTAACCATAGTAAAATATTCACAATGTGGTGTGTGTACACATGGTATTTCATGTACCCTGACAGATGGTCCCTCAGCAACATGATGTGACACGTGAATTCTTCTGTAGAAGGGTATCAAAAAGTTGAGATGCTTGATAAGGGACCAATATGATTTCACCCTTTCCCTCCATGTGTTCAGTAGGGCAAGAAAAGATCAACCAAGAGAGGAGTGAGTTACAAAAAAAACTGTCAGTCCAATTGGTTCAAGGAGGACTTGGCTTTATTCAGTAAATTAATCAACAAATTTTAACATGGGATAAAGAAGCAGTGGAAAACCTCTTTAGGGGTGTTATGAATGTAAGCTAAAACAGGTTAACAGATAGAATTTTGAAACACTTGAAAGACTTGACTGCCTAATTAATCAATAGGCACAAATAGTACTCAAAGCAAACACTGGCACAGTGACACATATTGGAAAGACTGCTTTTACCTTGTTTGCTGACTGAGAGATGGCAGTTGAACTTTAATCTGAAAAAAAAATAAATATCAGAAACACATGTGGTTGAGAATGGCACCTTCCGTGCAGGGTTATACATTAAAGTTTGAAGCATTAAAATTAGGAGAATTTTCAGTTCTTAAACAAATATGCAAGCAAACACATGAGAGCAGAATTGAAGTTTTTATGTTCAATAAGACATGAAAACTTTTCTACAAATGAAAGTTGTTTGGAGAATGATATGTACTCATCAGGGAACAACTGCAGGCTGATGGGATTGTACTCAATGAATGGTCAAGGGACAAGACAAAGGGAGGGCTGCATTACTCCAGAAGCTTGCTCAGGTGTCAGGAAGAATAAAGAAACATGAGGTGTTGAAGGCAAGGCACAGAGTGGATTTCCAAATGCCTGAAACATCTTAATCAGGTTTACACAGGACATTAGGCCCTAGAGTGCTTATCTGAGCTGAACAGAGTTGCTGAACTTTCTCTCTTGAGCCTTTAGTTAAACTGTGAGGATTTGAAAAGCATAAGCAAGTTTCCTCAGTGCAGAATATGAATGAAGGCAAAGTCACATCAGGGAAAAGACATTGAATTATTCTTTTGTATTTAAACATTATACTTCTTTTGTGGAAGTCACTCTGGGCTAAGCATACTGTTGTAATACTTGCTTTAGGTCAAAAACTATCTTCACATACTTTTGCTTTAATAATGAACTCTGCATTACTCTTCAACCGTTCCCTCCCCACTTTCCATTAACAGCAGACATTTGAGGAGGAAAATCAGAGCACTTGGGGCTTCTACCAGTCTTATTATTTTCCCTTATTATTTTCCTTTCCACATTATTTTCCATTATCCAGAGTTTTTCACAGCAGGAATTTGTAACAGAGAATCTTGTTCATCCACACTGAAAACACGAGAGTTTCCATCACGATAGAAGTGTATATGGGTATATGAACAGGAACAAACTGAAGTAAATTCAGTATTGTTTCTGGGTATATTGAAGAGAGCAAAGGCTGTCATGTCTATAACCTGAGCTCCTCAACCACTGAAGGGGAGCCATCATCACTCTGTGCTCTGAAGTGACACTCGTGAGGCACTGTGGTTAATTTCAGATATGCCACTTCACATCAGGGCTTGTTATCTTCACAGCACTGTCATAACATGTGACCTCTTCAGCACTCAGAATAGGGCTGTCTACATGGCTATATGTTGTTCTTTCATTTGAGGCTAAAATGCATTTACAGAAAAGAACCACTTATGCTGAATTACTTCTATTTGTTTGTTTGGTGTTTTTTAACCATAAATATTTTGGCTCTAGGTACTGCAGATCATTAAGCTGGTGTTCAATCTTTCTATGTTCCCAGGTATAATACTACTATACTTTAAGAATCCTGGTTTATCTGAATTAATTATGCATTATATGTATTAATATATTTAGATAAATACCAGAAGTTCTATGAACTAGCAACCTGAGAAAACAACAAAAGCTATCTTAGGTCTTTCCTCTGAAACTTCAGTAATTTAAGTATTGGGCTGAGGAGACAAACATCTTTATCTCATCCATTAGATAGGTCCTTGGTCAAGAGCCCAGCACACCTCTCTATCTTTACCACAGTGGAGGAAGTGTTTCCATCCATCATTTTCTTCTGCTTTCCACCCAGTCATCGTTTCCTGTCCAGACTTCTCCACAAAAGGCAAGGGCTGTCCACATCATTCTTTCCTGAGGTGCCTCAGCTTAAGAAGCAGGTTCTGAACACCTGTTCCACAGAAAAGCCAAGCTATAGCTCCTATTATGTTCCTTAGGCCAAGCAGCATCACCTTTCTTTCCCTTCCTGATTTGTTGGCTCTTGTCCTCTGTATTGAATCACTTTCTTGAGTGACTGACCTTCTTTGCTCACTCTAGTAGCATTACCTACCTAGATTTATCACTGGGAATTCTATTTCAGGACATGGATGTTTAATTTTGTTTAAATTATGTAAAGTACAGTAAAGTATATATTTTGGTTCTGACTATCATACACTGAGGAGTAATACTGAATAATTCCCCAAATTCAGCATGAATTTCGGGTATCTACCTCCAAACTGAAATATAATTTTAACTACTTTGTTAAAATAATCAGGTTGCAAACAAGTAATATTTTGCTCTCTCCTTGGATGTTCAATAGATTTTTCTGTATATATTTGTTTGCAAGTCCTTTAACTGATTTTACTTATCAAAATTTGTACTGCCTACATCTTGTACTTCATGTAGGCCAAGCCCCTGAAGATACAGAAGTATGTGTCACCCATGTACAACTGGTTTCATTTGTGACATTTCTGTCTGCTAATAAAATACTATTATGTTTGGTCTCACAATACTGCAAAGTAAAGGTTAAATTAAGACAAAACAAATAAAGCCTGGTTTATTGATATTTTAAACCAGTTATGAACAAACATCTTTTCCAGCCAACCCTGTAGGGCTCAATACATCTCTACAGTAGAATCCTAAATTTCATATAAATCATGGGTTTTCCTAGGACAAAGTTCTAGAGGCACCTGTGGCACCCTTAAGTTTGAAACCAAATAAGGCACACTAAGAGTGTTTGTCTTGGACACAAGCACATTAAAGCAGGGTAATCCGTGACTGTATATAGCAATTAGATAACATTATAAGAAAAACAGAATTTTGGGTATGCAGGTAAATATAAGTATATAAATGATATGTAACCACAAAGGAGCAAAGGAGATTTGTGGTATAACTGCACAACTGGGGTGCAGGAAATATTCCAGCAGTAAAATCTGTAAGGTAACAGCTAAGGATCTACAGCAGTCAATAAAGATGTGTAATGAAACAAAAATGGTCCCGCAGAATGAACAAGACAGATGTTTGATGGAATAGGAATGATCCTACAGAATACACAAGAAAGATGTCTGGCAAAACAAAAGCAAGCCCTGGACACAACAATAAGATGTACTGTGTGCAGAGGAGATCATCCTCTTTTCTTCTGGGGAGGGAATGAGGAGCATAATGCATCAACAATGAGAGGAGCACATGGTCCAAGGCAGCAATGACCATCAACACATATATATGCCACCACACATCTATTCAGTAACAACCAAACAATATGCAGTTCTGACTCCCCAGATATCCCTTTCAGGGTATCTCAGATGTCTCAGGGATATGCAATTTCATTCCATCTTCCAGAAGACACTATACAAAAGCAAGGATGTGCACTATAGTCCCCTGAGCTGTTCAGAGAGAATTTTTTAGTTCATTCAAACACAAGAAGTTGTAGTTGCCTGGCAGGAGGAACTTAATATACTTTACTTGGTTGTATTGCACTTTCAGGACTCTTACTTTCTCCTGACACTGCACTTCAGCCTGCAGGATGCATCTCTACTTACAGCAATCACCTCGAATATTTTCTTCACTTCAGATCACAGGGTTTCAGTTACAACTTTTAGCACATAAGGGAGATAGCAACTTGACTGCCAGCACACAGGAGCTCAAATTGAATGCCCCACAACAGTATCTGCAAAGATTACAAATCTTCTCATGTCTTTCAGGTCTAATTTGCCAAAAAGGAAGGGTTTTAGCACAGCAATTGTGCGACGCATTACTTTCTGAACTTTAGAAATCAAACCTGTGGGATATATAATCACCAATTGTGTAGGACTTAATATCATTATTCCAAAGTTATGTCACTAAGATAAGAATTATCCAGAGCAGTAGTCGTGTAAAGCAGCAGTGTTTGCTACCTGGACTTTCACCAGCAACAAACAAACAAACAAACAAACAAACAAACAAACAAACAAAATCTCTATAAGTATTAACAAGAGTCTCTGATTGAATACTTTTCTTGGCAAAAACAAGCTCCAAAACAAGTGATTGGGAGATCAGTATGCTTCTATCCTACCACAGAATGCACTGGTTTTATAGTAGATATTATTTATTTTGGTATTTTCCCAGTTTTAGAGTAATTAATTAAAATAATGACCACAGCAGAACTGGATCCGTTTCAAATTAATCAATGATGTAATAGTTCCTATTTATTTATTTACTTCTGAAGTCCCCATCACACTGTGCCTTTACTATTCCTGACTATATTACACATACAAGATAGACGTACGTGACACAAGCACTTGGAACTCACACCAGGCAAAATTAAATTCTGAGAAAATCTCTTTCTTTGCTCTTTATGGATTGTTTTAAATCTAGCCACAATTTGGATGCAGCTAAATTCAATTTTAAAAACAATAGGACATATGCTGAAGTGCCTTTGATTTATGAAATGCCTTGTTAGGTGGTATTGACACTGAATTACTTCACAAGTGGAGAAACTCACAATACTTAAATCTATAACACATTTCAGTGGCTTAGCAGAGTTCATAATGATTGATAATAGCAAAAAAGTGCTGTTAAGATGAAGTCCCTATCAGATAGATGAACACAGTAGCATAGATTATTTTTATAGTTTCCTAGAAACTCATGGAATATTTTAAAATATATCTGCTAAAGTAAATCAACCTGATTAAAAATACAGAAAGAGAGATTTCAAGTCAGTGACATAAGAAGGTGCCTGCTGGGAATGCTGGCTCATTTACTAGATACCCTCAGGTAAAATAACTGTAGGCTTTCTGATCATGTTGCAGGAAGTTCAGACTAGAGAAAAGAACTGAGGTAAGAGCTCTTTGAAAGTATCTTTTAAAATGCAACTTATTTGTTGGGCAATTTGGAATACTACTCTTGCAGTTTTAGCTCTACAGACTCATATAAACATTACATTGAATTGTTCTTACCCATAATTGGTAGCTTCAATTACACCTCTAAAAATGTCCCAGAGATCAATGCTTGGCTTTATTTTATAGTGTTTTGGCAAACATAATACAGCAGTTTTCTGCTCTCTTATTTCTATCTCTTCATGAGAAAATAGGCATTCTATGCAACCTCAAAGCATAAATAAACACTTTTGATAACTCAAAAAATAAAGATATTCACTTGTTCACTACAACAGTACACATATTAGAGAGAAGGAAAGACATGAATGCTTGAGAGGTGTTTCCCAAGGAAAGGCTGGCTTTTTTTAGAAGGTTGATAAATATAGATGAGGAATTAAAAAAAAGATGTTTCTTGTAGCAGAGAGTAATCAAGAGAGTATCTATGCTTAAAATGACAGGTTTTGTATCTGGGCTGACATCCAGGACACAAAAGCCTCTGTACTTCAGTCAACATACAAATATGCCCAGATGTGCAGGCTGGCAGGCAGACCTTGGCTTCATTGACATCCAGCCAAACAAGTGAGAGACGGGATCTGCATCACTTTGTGAGCTGTGTTTGCCCCACAGTGTAGGAATTGCTCAAGTTCATCAGATGACACAAGGTTGTCCTGCATGGAGGTCAGGAGACTAGAGAGGAAGTAGGAGAATTGCTCCTAAAGATTCCCCATCACCATCTGGCATCTTCCTCTCTCCCAGTCACTAGGTCTTTATGCTATTTTCTCCCACCAGGTAATTAACTTGAATGGATGCAATTGGAAAAAGTTTTGGAAGGAATGCCACAGGTGTTGAATGCATTGAATTAATTCCTTGTTCACAATTTGCCTGTAATTTGCAACTTCTACTATTGTCAGGGCAAGTAAGTGCTAGAAATCATTTGCAACTATGGAGTAGAAATTAGGCCTCATCTTGCATTTATCTTCACGCTTACTGTAGGCAAAGAAGTAAGCATAAATTTAGAATACAAAATGATGGAAAGAAACTGAAAAAAGATATTCCTTAAGGCCCCTTCCAACCCATACCATTCTATTATTCTAACAGAGGGTAAATTTAGATTAGATATTAGGAAGAAATTATTTTCTGTGACTGAGGTGAGGCATTGGAACAGGTTGTCCAGAAAAGTTGTGGCTGCCCCATCCTCAGAAGTGTTCAAGGCCAGGCTGGATGGGACTTTGAGTAACCTGATCTATGGAAAGGGTCCCTGCCCATGGCTGAGAAATTGGAACTAGATCATCTTTAAGGTCCCTTTCAACCCAAATCATTCCATGATTTTATGAAAAAGAGAGTCACAAAAATACCTTCACTCCAGTCTTGCACGTCACAGTCACAGAACAGCAAAAGGACCATTGAAACCCGAAATCAACGAACCCATCAAATAAACAAAACCAACAAAAAACGAGAATAATGCATGATATTGTATGATGGCCTTGCTCCATAGGGATCAATAAACTCTGTGGAAAGAGAAAATGATCTTTTAAAAGCTACAAACCAGATAATAAAGCTCTATCAATTAAAAAATACAATTCTCTTTAAAAGATGAATATGTAGTATATGTTACATGATTTTGGTCTTGAGAATAAGAATTCACTATATTCATTTTCATATTTATATGCCAGTTCTAGTAGCTAGTGCAGTTGTTTTTTGCAAAGAATGACAAACATGTTTACATTTTAAGTCATATTAAAATTCAATGGCAGGTAAATGCCTAAATATATTAAAGGTTACTGTTGACTATTGGAATTCCAGATGGCAGATCCTCAGGCATTAATGAGGAATGAAGACACTGCATGTGCACAAGACATAATACATCAGCAATAATGACAATTAAAAAGCAGCTTACAAGACATATGTACAATTGACTATATAAATAAAGACTATAAAAAAACCCTGTATAAATGAAGAAATATTAATTGGACCAAAACCAAGAAAACAAGTAGAAAGTCAATGGTATAAGGAGACTGAGAGGAAGATGGTACTGAAATTAACAAACAAACAAAAAACCAAAAACAACAACACGAATTGCAACACAAGAAAAGTATCATTTCAAAAGTAAAATCAGGTATGAATAAGAGAAACAGAAATTGAATACCTGACCTTGGAGTTAAAACTGGCAGAGAAGAATGTTTTAACTCTGTTATACTTCTTTTACCATTCAGTTATAGTTTAGATGCAACTGCAGCTTCATCTGTTTCAAAACTTAATGTCATAAAATTCATTTTAGGTAGGTTGTTAAATTTACCACTGAATGAACTGCTTTGAACTTTCTCAATTCTATTTGCTTCTGCAGTCCTTGATGCAGTCATTGAATTTCGTTTTCTGTCACCTTCAAATAGAATTTTAGCAATTTCCTCTTCATGTCTTGCCTTAATTTTTAACTATGAATTTCATTTTACAATATGGTCTTGCAAATGTGTAACTAAAGAGTTGCTTTTCCTTATCTTAAATTTTTCATGTCTTAATCTCTTTTTCTTGGCTATCAGTATCATTTCATACCAGCATCTACAGAGCATCAGATAAAGTTGCTTCCTGTTGAAGCAAAACTGTGATTTAAATTTGATCTACAAGATGTTTTGGAGCAGATGGGCTTTACTGTGTGTGTCCTTGGCCTGAATCTGAATGAATCACTGAGTCATGCAATGACTTGGATGCTTGCAGTAATTGCTTGTTGATTTTCTTTTGACCATTTAAAGCTGAAAGCACTTTTGATTTCTTTATTATACATTGAAGGAAGGTCACTGATTTGATTTCTAATAGTGTTCAATTCTGCTGTTAATGTGTGTCAAACATAGGGTAAATATTTGTTTTATTATGTCTACAAGACTCCTTATAATTGACATTTAAATTGTAATCAGTGTGTTTATCTCAAATTGAGGGTTCTCAAAATGAAATAGATTTATCCAGGGAAACAGAGAAATATTTATAAATTGTGATAGTCCTAAACCTCATTTTAACAGTTTTAGAAGGCAGGAGGACAAAGTATACTTCCGCCAGATTATAACAGTGCAATATTTTGTCTGAGAATATTAATATGCAGTATTCAGTATTAACTTTAGATGAGGCACAAAATGTCTATACTGCTTGCTTTATGACCAAATGCATAATCTGATGACCATAAATGAGATTTTTCTTCTCTTCTGTGGGAAATAGGAACGCTGGGACAATCCTGCTCTGCTAGATAGTTCAACTGCAATTCTCCACATAAAAACACAATTTAATTTTTAAGACGCCCATATCACACATGTATTGAATGCCTTTGTCCAGCTCTGCTCAAAGACAATTCTATCACAACAGTTGTCACTGCTACCTAATGTTACAACGTGAAAACAACGAACACTCTACTGCTTCCTAACACGATTCCTGAGTTTCTCTGTATTCAGTTTTACAATAAGTTACAAAGTATTTTCTCTCTATTCTGTGATACTGAAGCAATGTTACCCCCCTGACATTGGTCTTACCAAAATATGCCCCAATCTGGGCCAGTTGTGCCAATTTTGCAAATACAAAAAATTTGCAAAAAATGAAAATCTGAAAAATGTTTAGGCTGGGCGCAAGGATTCTGAGTTTTTGTTATTGTCCCAAATGATTCCCAGCAGAACTTGAGAGCTAGCTGACAACACAAAAAGTAATAATGATATACACCTCACTTCCCCATAGATTCCTTTGAACATTAAAGTTCAAGCAAACTATGAAAGAGAACCATAGCCTTTCTCATACCACTTACTGTCTTTCTTTATCTCAGACCACCTTTGTCATGGTCTTCTGTCACTAGTGTGACCTTCCACCCTTAATGGGAATGGAACATCAAAGACCTTGTAGACATTCATGGTCAAAAGGAATGACTAAAGTCAGAGGGTTCACAAAAGCTTACAAAATCGTATTAGTAAATTACATATTTGGCATGGAAATTGGTATTGATATGGGTTAGTCCCTGACCTCTCAATATGCACACAGCAGTGGTTTTTGCATAAAGAATAGGTTGAAAGGCAAGAGCGAGACAAATGAATTAAAGAGGGGAAGAGAGGGAAAAAAAAGGAAGAAAAGGAGAAAGAGATCATTGGTCCTGACCCCAGCATCAATCTAGATGGGATGCTGGGGTCCTGGAGTGCCCACATACCTTGGTTTTGTGGCAGTACCTTCTTATAGCTAAGCTTTCCCCAGCCTGAAGATAAGTTTCTTGCTTTCTATGCAAATCATTTATCATGTGCCGGCCATTCTTTTATTCCTTTCTGGAAATGGGTCATAGGGCTTTAGAGGTTTTGGATGGTCTTGATTCTCCCCTGAGAATGAGTCCATGCTCACTTCTTGACCTCACTGTACCGTGCTGTCTGCAGGAGCCAGAACAAGGATGTTTGTCCCAGAAAACTGCTGCCCTATTTCCATATGGCCCGTTCTCCAGCCACATCCTGTTCTTGCTCACAGTGTATTATTACCTACAATCATTAGATGTTATTACTGGCAGTCCTTGGTTGGCTCTATGGCCATCTGGCTATTGGTGTTTGAGAAATGCACATTAGCCCATTATCTTCTGGGTTTCTTCTGAAAGCAAGAAGGCTCCTTTTCAGGGTGACGCTTTTAGCAGCTGGAGTCTGCATTTTGGAGATTCATTTCTAAAATAAATAGAAAACACTCTTCCTGTTTTTAAGAAGGTGCGTTTTATCCCTCTCTAAACCATTTTAAAGAAAATCTCAGTTAAAAAAAAAAAAAAAAGCTTAATCTTTGGGAATCACCAACTATGGTATGGAAAATAGGAAACAGATTTTCACATCAATTTTGCTAAGGTAAGGTTTGCTTATATGACTGTTTGAGAAGGATAGTCTGTTCCATAAGTGTGGATGTGCACATGTCACAGAAGTTATTAACTCTGGGGATCCTCAACTGGCTCTACTGTACTAGCTTAGCTGAAATAGAATATGTCTTGTAGTGGCCTATTTAGCCTGAATTGGATCAAGGAGAGCTCACAGAGTTTAAGAAAACAAGCCCCTAGATCAGCTGACAATTATGTTCTTTCCTGTGTAGTACACTTGTAGCCAAAGGCTGCAAACCCTCATACCTTGTTGTGAAGTCATTTCTATGTCACAGTAATTCAAAAGAATCCTCAATGTGAATTCATGTTTTCACTGCCACAAAGGTTAGACTCAGCCACACGAACATATAAAAAACCAGGAAGGACCTTTTTACAGACTCCTTGCTCTCTAAGATAAAGAGTTTGCTTTGTGAGCACTTTCATTTCTTTTAAATAATTTTTATTTTCTTTCCCAAGTCGATGCACAAACTGTAAAGTCAGCATATGACTCATGGACTCCACAGCACGATCCTGACATCTTTTCATGAATAGAGTTACAATCATAATCTGTTGTCATATATATAATGGAAACATAGAAAAATACTAATGAAAGCATCCAAAAATATTAAGAAGTAGGGATAAATGTAAAATCATGTACACAGCTGTCCTGAATTAACTTTTCCCCTCAGCTACCTAGAAGAAAGAGAGTATTCCATGTGTGTTTGGCTGTCAACTCAGTATCTGAGTGAAAATACCTTTCTCCTTCCATTCCCTTAAGTTCTCAAACACATACCTTTGATGTTAAGAGACGTGTTCCATCAGTCAGTTGTGCAGACTTTCAAGCTAGGGGAAATACATTTTTCCTATTTTGGCAAAAGCCTTCCATTTGCTGATCAACTGTTTCCTGCTTACCAAAGTTCATAAAATTTCTATGGGACAAATTTTATTTTTTTTTATATTGAAACCAGCAGCAAAATTCTGGTCCAGAACTTGTCCTTTTTATAAATATGAAATAGCAGGAGTTTTATTAAGTAATGAGTGCACTTCATTTAGTTAAGGCAGAGACATGTGTACAAATGGATTTATTCATGGACTGAAAATAGGACTGGGAGACTGAATTAGCACTATATGCAAGACTTTGACTGTGTTTTTCTATTTACCACACATTTTTAGCACCCAACTGGAGAAATACATAAGAATGTGAGTAGTAGATTACTAGGTGTGCCATGCTTCACAGATAAGGAATAGAAGTATTAGGGGGGAAAAACCACAAAATGAACAGTCAAGGAATAAATTTTCTGGACATTAAAGTCTATGTTGTAAAATATTGCACTGTAACCATCTTAAAATTAACCAAGGAAAGAAAACTGAGAATTGTGCTTATTCATGTCATATGATTTCATCCCATTGGGCAAAAAGTTATCAAAAACTAACTTTGTAGGGGAAAAAAAAGGATATTATATTTTCCCGCTTTAACAACTTAATTTATAAGAGATTGGAATAAAGCCACTTGAAAAAAAAAAAAAAGGCCTTCAGATACCTGTTTTTCAAACAAAGGCTGGTGAAGAGGAAAGATGAGAAATAGAATCAAAGATAGTTTCAGCTATTACTTGAGTAAGCCAATCTCTTTTAGCAAATCTAAACCACTGGTTGCCACAACATCAAGGCAAAGTGCACCTTAGAATGACTAAAGTCTAGAGCAGGAATAGACTTTTCATACATGGAGGAGAGTTACTCATGCTCTGCCACTTTAGGAACCTTTAAATGAATTTGTTTTGAAGGCTTAGGTGATGTAAAAATATATAGAAGTGACATGTGATAAATAGACTGAGTAGCACTACCATTAATTATATTTAGGGCCCTTAATATGAACCTATGCTGAGCTTTTAACCATTTATAAAAAACATACACTAACTAAAGTAGTGTTAGTAGGGAAGACTGACAAGTTTTCATGAGTGAATCCTAGCTATGCAGTGAGTTTGTGGAGGCTGTCTTTTTTAAAACAAATTGCCATTGCATCCATTTAAATGAACCTAAATCTATAATGAGAATAATGTGTGAGATTTAAATAGTATTCTTTACTCACAGGTTTTAGACCTTCAAGTGAACTAATTTATCAGTTGAAGAAGGATTTCTCATCAAGAGATGAATGGAATGTAACCTTTTTCAAGGATTCTACTGCAAAACAGCTGTCTTTGAGAAAATTTGCAAATTTGCAAATATAGATAGGTATAATTTAGGAACTGTGGCTTCATGGTTTAGTTTCATAGAATAGAAAAGCATGAATTTTTTCTTGGTTTGTTTAGAGCCATTATAACAAACATCAACTAAATGTGAAAAACACATTGCAGAATTAGAGAAAACAAAATTTAAACCATTCTTCACTGTTCATCATTAGTGCCAATATTTTAGAGTCACTGTGTTGCTGGAGGAAAACACATGGTGGAAGCATGATTCTCCTTTCCTCTTCTCTTGATGATAATGCTGCACTTAGAATTTAGCTGCAAAAGCAGGTTTGTTTTCCTATCAGAATTCAACTGCATATCCCAAATCATATGGTTTATCTCCTTCATGATCACTGGCAAAGGGAAAACTACTCAAAGCCAACAACAAAATTTTCTCTAATCACGAGTTCTTTAGCCCCAGCAAAGCAACTCCTCTCCATTGCTCTACCTAACACATCTTGTTCTTATTTTGTACAACAGTAAAAAGTGAACCAGGAACTTTACTGACCAATAATGTCTGTCAGTGCGTGGGACAGCATGAAGATCTGCCCACACTAGCAGCTCAAGAACAGACCCATTCATAGGTAAGAGAGGAATAATCTGTTACCAGACAAGCAGCACTCACCCTTCAGCAGTGAATACTGGCTCTAAACAGCTGGGACAAGTGGTTGTCCTCGAGTTAGGAGAGCTCCTCATAACACCAAAATTAGTAAATTATATATTGCCTTCCATGAAAACTGAGAACTGTGCAAATTCAGTGACAGTGAATCATTGGCCCAGTAGCTACGACAGTCTGTGTGTGTGTATGTGTGCGTGTGCGTGTGTATGTGAAAGGTTGTTTCCAGACAGCTGTAGGAAGCTATTGAGTGTTATTCACAGCCTTTTTCAAATCTAGATCAGAATGAATGCCTGCCAATGCCTTTGATAAAAAACAGGAAACTCTCATTCATCACCCAGCCAGCTGCTGTTGGTACCAGCTCATTTGCTGCTTCCTCTCCCCTTTAGGACAATTCTCAGGAGCAGAGTGCACACTTTGTCTGTATGGGGAACACTAGAGTGAAATAGACCAAAAGACAAGCTAAACATGAGGCTTCTTTTGTTGTTTGGTTACTTAAAAAGAGGGAAAATGCTAGAAATTTTACTATATTTTATTGTGCATCATTTCTATCAAACGCTTCTGCCACTGTTTCAGCTACTGGTACAAGCATTGATCCCCTTGAGCCTGGCACAGGTATGGCAGCAGTAGGCTCCTATGTGGAAAGGGCATATATTAATCCTAGTCTTACAAAGCCCCTTGGAAATAAAAAATAGCAGAAAAAAAAAAATTAAAAAAAAAAAAAGCAATGCTTGTCATCTCCAGGACTGTAAAGAACATCTAATTTATTCCACCGTGAATTTTTAAGAAGAGAACTTCAGGAGGAATGAAAATATAACTAAATACAAGATGACATTTTCTCTGAGGCAGGTGACAAGAAAATCATAACCCCCTGTATGTGATCAACTTTGCCAGACTAATTTTCAAGAGGGTACTTCATAGAGATCACTTACAGCCAAAGACTAAACAAATGAGACTGACCAGTCACAATGCACTCTTCCCACTCGGTGTACTCCCACATTAAATAATCATCTCATTTAAACATTTTGACAATAGGGTGTTCATTCAATACATTCACTGATTACTGTGATAGAAATGTGATTATACATTGTAACAAGTAAACTGGTCATTTTCCTAAGTGTGCATTACCGTCAGAAAAGAAAAACAAAACGTAGAACCACATGTATACACACTCTCCATAGTTATGGAATATTGACTATTTCCATAATCAGAATTTAAAAACTAATCCATAAAATATTTTGCTAAGGAAATTACTGACAGGAAATATATTGATGGAGCAGACTGTGCCAGGATAACTTTTTTCGCCTTACCTTAAGGTAAGATCCTTGACATTGAACTCAGGATAATCAGAAGATACACACCTGGTTTAAACCAGTCAGCTAGGTAACCATATAATAAATTAATTAAGCAAAGGGGAGAGTTGTCTGCATCTGTGTTCAAAATAGTTTGGATTAATTGGTTTCAAGAAAAGTCTAATCCTTACTGTGGCCTACAGAGAGAAACAAAGTGATTAATTTGGAAACAAACTTAGCCAATATTTAGGCAACTTTAACAGTTCTCAGAGATGGGGGACAGGGGCTTCTACTTCAGTAAGTGCTGAGGGTGGGGCTGGGGGCAGCGGTGACACACCTGAGAATGCCCCACAGCCCAGGGATGCTGGAGGGCTGAGAGCCAGCAGATGCAGAGTGAAACCGGGTTTTCCTTTGATTTCCAGAGCAAATGGCCACCTAGGACTCAGTGACTGGATAAATCCCAAAACAGCTCTTGCTCCACAAAGTGGGATGACACCCATATCCTATTCATCCACCCAGAGAAATGGGGAGTCCCCATGGCCCTGGAGCATGGCCTGCAGTTTCCTCTGCTCTCCTCAGAAAACAAGAAACCCACTTCAAAAGATCCTGCCTCCCTTTCAGGAGACTACCTCAGAAATTAGGAGCTGAGGTCCAAACCTGAACATGTTTAGAAAGCTGCTGCTGGCATTTATCTCCCATGGGCAGTCTAAAGCTTCATTTCTTGGGGCTGGAGAAGAACCTAAAGGTCATTTGTAGTATCTCACCTATTAATTTTTTTCATGACTAAAGCCTCCGTTTTAGTGCTAACCCCCTCATTTCTGGGCTTCCAACTTGTCTTATATTACCTTTTATTACCTGTAGCACTTGATTTGGAAGGCCCAGAGTCTCATTTGAGTGGTAAAGGCTCATTTGTAGAGTCCAAGGCAGCTGTTCCCATGTTCCCATGTTCCACAGCATGTTGTTTCCCAAACACAAATGCTATCACTGTGTTCTCCTTTAAGCTTTTAAGGCAAGCAGGGGAAAACAAAAATATCTTTTTGCCTGAAAAAATAAATTATCTCTGTAATGCATATGTGGCTGAGACTGGTGTTGATGGAAGCAACAAGAACTCTTGGAGGTTGGAGGGTAACATGTAAAGAAGATATTTCCTGTTGACAAATAGACTCTAAAGGGAAGCTGAAGGAGAAAAAAATTGGTGTGGGATAGGTTGTCAAGGGACCAACAGACATCAGTTATTTAGGTAGATGAAGGTGACTAGAATATGTTACTGTGCAATGTTAAAAATCTGCCTGCAGCTTTCTGTGTGCATATATGACAGGACAAACATGGCAATCTAATCCCAGTAAAGTAGTTTAGATTAGTGCAGTGAAATTAAAAAAGGACAAATTGTTTCCCCTACTATTTTCAGAGAAAGTAAAGAAAAAACACAGAATCCTCAAGGCTGGGAAAGACCTCCAAGATCAAGTCCAAACACCCCTATGTCAGTTAAACCTCAGGACTAAGTGCCATATCCAATCATTTCCTGAACACCTCCAGGGATGATGACCCTATCACCTCCCAGGACAACCTGTTCTGACACTTGACAACCTTTTCAGTGAAGAAATTCCTGTGAATTCTTTCTACATCAATTGTTCAGGTGAACATTTCTAAATATTTAAGGATTTCCTTAAATCAAATTAAAGTTCCACATATGCTTTTGTTTTCTCTTGCTAAAAGGCTATTATGCTTAGTTATCAAATGCATAGATGTGAACAAACCTAGAAAATCATGAGATAATCACATAAGAGAATTAAACAAAATAAGAATTTTCATGCTATAAAAACTGAGATAATCACTAATTAATTATGGTTCCTTTTGTAGAACAATCCAGCTGCTCATTTTTAAGGTAGTAGTAGACAGCACAGCTGCACCTTGCAACATGTGCTGTAAAAGGAAGAAATCCAGCTTGACTCAAATATTTAAATTTCTTTTTGAGCTTTGCCAATCTCGATGATGTTACAGTTTGGTTTTTTTCCCCCACTGCTAAATATCCCAATTTCCTTCTGCACTTCAAAATCACAAACTACTTCTCACAACTTCCTTGATGTCAAAATCTCCATTTCCCCTTCCAACCAGCTGCAAAAATATCTCAAAATAAAACTGTTTTGATATTAGAAACACTGTTGAGTGGAAAGGAACAAGGGATATTTCCAATGCTAAGTATAATTCATTGCTGCAATAATTCAGAGATCACTGGACGAGCAAAAGCAAAAAATCAAGCCTGTCACAGCATACTGATATCATTTTTATAAGTTCATTGCGCAAAGAAATGAGACGGCATGTGTTGACACAAGTCTTGACACATTAACCAGAAGGTGTTGCAGTCTCCTGCATGTCTTGTGTGACTTGACATAATATTTGAATAGTGAGATACAATATGATGTCAGGATATTTTTTTTACATCCTGGGGTGTATTAGTTTCATGAAATTGCACCAAAATGTTTCTGACGTTTTGAAATTGATGGGTTTATATATCACTGTCTAGCACTTTATATATCCACATACATAGCCACTTCTATTTGTATGTGTGCATAAATCTGTGATAGATGATTGAAGTACAGTGCCTACTACTTAAAAATTTATAATTTAGAATCTAGGTGAAATTCCTGGTATTAGCTGTGGTAAGTTAGCATCTGCAGGTCTCCAGATGTCCACCAAGCCACTACCTCACCCTTGCACAAGTCCTCACACCAGGACCAGAAGAGAAAATACAATAAAAAAGCTCACAGGAAAGATAGGGAGAGGGAGATTCTCAGTAATTACTGTCTGGAGAAAATCAGACTTCACTTGGGATAATTGATTTAATGCCATTTGTCAAGAAAGTAGGTTAGTTAGAAACAAAACCACCTTCCTTCCAATCCCCCTTTTCTTCCCGAGTCTACTTCCCCCTATTGCCCTGAGCAGTACAGGGGAATGAGCAATGGGACTTATCACCAGAAACTCCTCTCTCACTGCTGGGCCCTTTTTTGGCCAGCTGTAGGCCTGTCTTGGAGCTGGCTGGAACTGGTTTGTCTGACATTGAGGAGCCTGTGGCACCTTCTCACAGCACTCACCCCTGCAACGCCTCTGCTACCAAAACCCAGTAAAGTAGCTCTGCAAGATTTAATTGCTTTTGACCTGAAGAAAGCAATTGTAAGAAGAAAAAAGGTTATTCCCTGAAATTATCCATTCAGCCTTTAATTTCTTCACTGAAATATCAAACAAGTACATGGCTGAACTTTTGGTACCTGGGCAATAATGTATAAAATAAACCATCATATTATCATCAGGCAGTAGTGCAGTTCAGAACTAATTGATATTAGATGGGTTTATATTGCACAATAAATATTGTGCACTCAGTCTCCCAGCCAAAGATGGATGTTGTATAAGTGAATGTTTAGCCACTCTGAAATTCAAGTACCTTAATTTTATTAGTTGAGAAATTTACCTTGGGCAGGACCATGACTTAAACTAGACATAATAAATAAAAATCATTACTTTAAATAACCTTAGATATAACATCTCATCTGTCTTTTGAACTTTCATAGTGTGAATGCACATTTTCTTCATTGATCATTACATTGGGCTGTATTTTTTAAACAAGCTCTTCACAAATATTGTAGAAAAGCCTGGTCATGGTAGCAAAATTTTTACTTTGCTTGCTTGTCCTGGTAAATTCATTTGAGACAAATTCTTTCCCTAGTCATTCCATATGACCATTTATCATCCTTAGTGTAAAACTCTTCGAGAAAAATCAGACCAAAAGTGTTTTTAAGCTGGATTTATTCAACCATACTAAGGAGCAAGCTGTAGCAGTTTTGATTCACAAATATTGAGATGCAATGAGAAATAATTAAAAAAGAGCGTTCTTTCATTTTTATGAACTTTAGTGCTTACCAACATTTCATGAATTTTCAGAATGAATTTTTATGGTCAGCTAGAAGAGCACAATTCCAAAGAGAACTCTGATAACACTTCTAAAAGACCTAAATACATTCAGGTCATGTAAGCTGACCTGACACCTAGGGAGAGCACCATAGGACAGAAGGGTCTGGATAATAGCATCAGATAATGGTACAGTATTTGTATGGTGATCTTTCCATTCTTTTCCTACTATGCAGGGAGAGATTCTTCTCCCGTGGCTTCAATGATAGACTGAGAGTGCCTCTGCAATCAAGTGCTTTTATTTAAACAGACTCTTCTCTCCTAAGCTTTGCTGAACGTGCCACTTTCAATCCTGATACAGAAAGTCAGTACAAAGATTATCTACCCTTTACTGATACACTTCTTGAAAACCTTTGGCCTAAAGGAGTCTGCAATGGGTCATGTTTGAATCCTTCTGTAAACCATAGAATCACAGAATATGCTGAGTTGGAAGGGACTCACAAGGATCATCAAAGTCCCAGTCCTGGCTCTACATAGGGCCATCTCCAAGTATCACACCATGTGCCTGAGAGTGTCATCCAATGCTTCATGAACTCTGTCAGCCTTGGTGCTGTGACCACTTCCCTGGGGAGTGTGTTCCAGTACCCAATCATCCTCTAAGTGAAGAACCTTTTTCTAACATCCAACCTAAACCTCTCCTGACACAGCTTCGTACCATTCTTTTGTGTCTTGTCGCTGGTCACCAGAGAGATATCAATGCCTACCCTTCTACTTCCTTTAGTGAGGAAGCTGTGCACTTCAATGAGGTCTCCCCTCAGTCTCCTCTTCTCTAGGCTGAATGAAAAAATTGACCTCAGCTGCCCCTTGTATGGCTTCACCATCAGTGTAGGGTCTAGATATAGTTTGGGTTCAAAAAGATTTAGTTTAGGTTTAAAAGAGCAGATGACCAAAAAAGAAAATGGCAAAGTACATGCCAAGTGGCACTCCAAAAATGTAGGTCTTCAGGTGAAGCACTTCCTTACCATTAAGTATACTCTATAGTTTGAGTGATTCCAATCTACACTAACTATACCTCAAACATATTGCTGAACTAATGCTTATTCCAGTACTCTGCTGCACATGCAAACTTTACTAGAGAGCAACAGAATGAAATGAGATAAAATTACAAAAATGAGAAAATTACAATTATTAGCTGTGAAGATTGCCTTAGCTACTTTGATGTGGTTTCAGTTCAAGTGAATTGACAGCTTGTACTGTTTTCCTCACAAACTGCATTATAGAACTTCATGACATGTCAAGTCACCACACTCATGTTGGATGAAACAACAACGCTGCGGTGAGAAATGCCTTGAAGTTTCTCAAGATCAGATCAGTTGACCATGTAGCAATGTCAGGCCAGCTGTGGCGCTCTGTGAGGCTGCCATCCTGTCTGCGGGGTGGGGGCTGTGTGTGTGTGTGTGGTGTTTGAGGTGGTAAGACAGAAATATATATCTGTTTATTTATTTATTTATGTACACATATTTATATTACTATTATTATTATTTTTATATATATTTTTCTGCAATAGATCCTGTTACATTCACTTAACGAGCTTCTGTTCTATGTGGTTAAATAGTCTCTTGTCTCAAATGGAGAAAACAGCCTGAGAGATGGCCCTGTAGGTACTATGTGTATGGGATCAGGCAGATTGCACACAGTCTGTGCCTGTCAGGCAGCTGATGTGTTGACTTGGATGAAGAGATCAAGGGTTAGGCTGAAAAGAATAACTGCTTCAAAGTAAGAACTACAGAAAAAGTGAAAACAAGAAGAAACTGTAAGCACAGTCTTTTTAATATAATTTACATCAATGACAAAATATTACCCCAAAATTCTAGTTTTATGTTGTAAAACTCATCATAAAAATATTTGGTATAATGGCTCTGGTATGTATTGCATCAGTCTTGTGCTATTCTATCCTTACACAGAACAGGTGCAACTGACGGTCAAAGTGAAGAAATTGCAGATGTGAATGCTGTTAGTTGTAGATTGTACTTGTTTGAAGTAACTATCAGTTGATTCATCTTTCGATCACTTTCTCTGATTTTCTCATTGGACCATGGGGGCATTATCAAAGGCTTTTTTTCATCCAGAGCTTTAGTCATTTAAGAAATTAGTGTATCTGGCACCTTATTACTTCTCCTTAGATGTTGCTCTGACCACAGTTGAAATGTTATAAAGTTACTGTAAAATAGAACACCTCTGTTTAAAGTTGTGAGCAGTTAGAGATACTGAATATACAACAGTTCCCTGAATGGTACCACCCTGACAGTTTCATAGAAAGGAATCACAGAATTATTTTGGTCAGGAAAGACCTCCAAGATCATTGAGTCCAACCTTTGGCCAATCACCACTCTTTCAACTAGACCCTGACATTGAGTGCCACATCCAGTAATTTTTTCAACACCTCCAGGGATAATGACTCCACCACCTCCTTGGGCAGCCCCTTCCAGTGCTTGGTAAGCCTTTACAGAAAGAAATTCTTCCTGGTATCCAACCCGAATTGCCCCTGGCGCAGCTTGAGGCCATTTCCTCTTGTCCTGTCCCTGTTCGCCTGAGAAAACAGACCAACCCCCACCTGGCCACAACCTCCTTTCAGAGAGTCCTAAAGGGTGATAAGGCCCCCTTGAGCCTTCTTTTCTCCAGGCTAAACAACACCAGCTCCTTCAGCTGCTCCTCTTATGACTTACAAAAGCAAAGTGTTTTTTCTGTGCAACATCACCCACTTCTTTTCAAAATATATCATTATTTGAAACCATTGTGAAATGAGGGGCTTGGCAGCTGCAAAGCCAAAGACGTAGAAGAAAGCAGGCTTCTTTTTTCAAAAGCAACACCTTGGTTCAGGGAGGTATTTAGAATCATAGAATGGTCTGGGTTGGAAGGGACATTGAAGATCATCTAGTTCCAAGAAATGTAAAATTCTCCAAGGCAGCAAAAACCCCCAATGCACAAAGAGTGATATGAGTCTTAGTTCTATACCTTGTGATTTTTATTTTACACTGTTTTCATTGGGTGGAACTCTTCAGCATGACTCAGAGCTCCCTTAAGTCACTGCAGCAATTTGCACTAAATTTCCCCTCTCATTCTTTCTTTGTTTCCCCTTTGTCACATGCATTTCCAGGAGCATGTCAGACTCAGCAATGCCCACACAGAGTGAACACACACACATACACGCTGTGTAAACTGGGATAAAAATGATTCCTGGGAGAATAGGCTGAATCTTATCATCTTCAAT
>VXBA01003429.1:107776-181813 GCA_013399895.1 Serilophus lunatus | reverse complement strand
TAGAAGCAGAAATAATATGGTTATTCATCTCTGAAGCAGTGAACAAAAAGGTATCCAGGGGATCTGGAGAGCTTCACACTTAGATGGCATATGAAGAGCAGGATGAGAAGTTTACATCTGCCTGTTTTTCCTAAATCTCATTTTAGATATATGATATCTATTTACAGACATAGACATTTTTTAAAGATTTGCTTTATTGTGCTTTAAAAAAAAAATCTTAACAGCTAGGATGTTTACTCAGTGACATGGTTTCTCATACAGAAAACAAACAGTTGGAAAAACAGACAAACTAATATTATTTACTTCTTGACATAAGCCTAAAATGAAGGGCTTTCTATGAGTCATGATTTTTCAAGACTGTACACATAACAAAAGAGTACTGCATTCCAGGAGGATTCATGTGGGATGCTATAAACCCTAAAAACATAGAAGAACAAAAGCATATTTTTAAGATCTTTTCAGTGAAATGTTATGAGGTTGGAAGCACCAGCTCATACACAAACCATGTATTTTCTGGTGCTTCTATCACAGAATTTCTGATTCACTGTAGAGGTTTTGTTAACTGATGTGTCAAATGAGTTTTGACTCTGACGCATGGAAAGATAATGTTAAATATACTCTTTAAAAAATCAATGAATTCAAACACCATAAACAACCTTTGTAGAGCTGTGAAGGGTATTAATGACAGCTACACAGAGAGATTAAAGGAATTTTTTTCTGTGGATGGTTCTTTAGATTTCTCTTTACTTCAGCGACTGTAGCTGCATCTTTTCAACCTTATGGGATCTGATCCACGCTGTGCCTAAACTGGCACAGTGCCACTAACTCCAGTAAAGATAAGCACATTTATTTATGCTTCTTGTTACTCTGGACAGTTACTGTTTATACATCAATTTCCAGGGGCAGGATTTTATTCCTTTGCAGTCCTCTGATGCACAACATTGTGTTGCATATATTGGATGCCTAGAGTGTGATCACTTAGGAGCAGGATCTTTTCTCCTGCTTTATTAATCTTTCTCAGAAATGTGTACCCAGAGAGAAGAAATGCTTTTCTTCCGCCACAGATACATAAGTCTTTGAAATTTAGTCTTTAGAGAAAACCCATTTTGTACTGTACAGAGTCATACTGTGAGTAACAAAGTCCATAAATAAAAGAGTGCCAAAGCTCACAGGTTATCTGTTTAACAACGACAGCTTTGTTCTTCTTGCTAATTTAGCACATCTAAGTATGTTAAGATTCAGTGATTTCATCATTCTTAACAATAAATTAAAACGATTCCCACTGAGATTTGAAAAGCCAGAGCAGCCAGAACACAGGCCAAAATCAATGTGTGCCCTGGAAGTGGGTTGAAAATTAGAAAAGGCTGGATCCTTTATTTTATTGTATGAAAATGAAAGTTGTAGGAAGTCTCTAACTTCTACATGATTTCTGGAAGATCGATTGACAGTAATGAGAATTTAGGCATTGAGTTAAGTTAGATTAGATTAACCCTTATCGAAATTTCAAAATGAAAGAAAGAAAACCTCTGGTATTTATTTTAACTGAATAAGACATGATTCTTCTTTTTTTTTTTTGGGGGGGGGGGGTAATGCTTTGGCTTTACCACACACTTCCTTTATATGATTACTAGGTTAATTTATTAATAAAATGAAATAATTGTGAAAGAAAAATCTGAATTCACTGTATAACACTTTATCAAGCTGTAAAATTCGATTATTTTTACCTCTAACTAAAACATATAGCAGGTGCTAAGCATTTATTTATTTTACTAAAGGAATTCTAAACACTTTGCTAATTCTATCCCCAAAACATAGTTTTCCATGGAAACAGCTTAGGGGAAAGGAACACGTGTTGGAGGGTTGTGATCACTTACAGCTGACAGACGAAATAGTGAAGTTCTAAAGCAGCAAAGGAGCTATTGCCAATCACTCAGCAGCTCAAGACTAAAAGCTATGTAATGCAGGAGGGAAATTTGTCAGTTCTCTTCCTTTCTATATGAGATTTCTTTAGCAGACCCCTGTTTGGCACTTGCTTTCTGGAGCAGTGTTTACTCCTGGAGGGCTACTGCAGCCTTTCCTCAGTTCTTGGATCTCGTATCAAAGACACGGATGAGTGGCTATTGTTTTTATCAAAATAAAAGCTACAGAATACTAAAAAGCAGACAAATATTTGTTCAAAGGATAATCTTTCCTCCTGCTGTTGCTGTTGCTGATATGAGGATGGGGAGGTCCTGCAGCCCAGCACAGGGAATTCAGTGAACTGGGGCAAGTACTGACTTCAAAGTTTGAGAGGTATGAAATAGGCTGAAACCCAGGGCAAATTATTCTAACAGAGCTACAAATACTTTTGAAACAAAGAAAAGTTATTTCACTTTTAAAAATTAAACTTATATTGAAAACATGTAAGTGATTTAATCTCATCATGTTTTCCAAACCGAATTGTTTCATTTACTGACCACAGGGATATGAATGCAGATGGGAGAGGGAGGGAAAGCAGTTTGCAGGTGACTGTGGGGATGGTTCATTTCTGCTGACATTACAGTTAGTAAGACATCAATTGTGAAAAATTGTACCTGACATTATTGATGAAACAGAGAATATGACAAAAAAATTCCAATCTCTCTTTCATTTATTTAATAAATTTGTGGACTCTCAGGGCAGAGGGGCACCATTATGATCACATCATCTGCCTGTTCCTATTACATAGGCCATGCAACTTTCTTGATTTAACTTTTGTGGATGAAGTGAAATATAAATTGTTCTACTATTTTTAAATGTGAATTATTCCTAATCAGAATATGTCTATCTACAACTTCCATATGCCATAATTCATTACATGATTTCTGCTATATTTGAGAATCCTCTCAATAATTTTTTGTTCATTATATGATTTCCTGTCAACTATAATCAAATCATATCCAGAATGAAGGAATTACTGTGGAATTCATAAATTTTGATTTTTGCTGTGACACCTTTAAATATGGACAATTTTACCACACTATTGGGCTTTTCTGCTTTTCTCTACTAACTTTATGTCTCAGTTTTGAAGAGAAATTCTGAGGAAAGGTCACAGAACTGAAACTAACAAACTAGGGAAACATTTTAAAGTAGAAACAAACCAACAGAGCAGAAACCAAGAGTGATCTATCTATGCAAACAATCAAATTAATAACAAATCTACTAGTCTAAAATGCCTAGTGATCTCATCAGTCAGCCAGTTCCAAGAAGTGGCTTTAAATAATGGATTCTCACTGTCCTGTTCCTACATACACTGTTGGAAGGACAACCTGCTTGTCAAGATCACCTTGCCTAATGTTGGAAAATGGTCTCATTGTTTAGACAACACTGGGGAAAAGCAAAGCGTCTGCCCAGAAACAACACCCAATGGTTAATGAGATTGATCCCATTTGCCTGGGACAATCCACAGAACCAGGAACAGCATGAAGGGATGCACAGGCATGACTCAGGGCAGAGTGGCGGCAGTAGCATTCAGGAGCATTTTGTTTATGCAGGGAGGTCTTGTGGGACACATGACCCCTAAAGAGCCCCAAAGGAAAACCACTGTCGTGTTGGATGCCACAGTAGCCTGCCTGGACAAACAGTGCAAAACAGGAGAAAAGCATGCCCAGGAGAAGCAACTTGTGTAGGCATGTGTTTGGTTTTCTGTTTAGGGATGAATGCACCTGCAATATCAGTGAACCCTTTAACTGCTCTGTGATCCTGCCACAACTCCATTATCCTTGACTGTTTTTACTAGAGGGAATTAAAGGCTGCTGTAGATATAAGAGAACCATTTCTGGAAGATTTAATTCGAGGAGATGGGAAGTTTCTGCTGCTCAAGAAAGCATTTGCTGCCTGGAAAGAACGTCTTCTTGTAGGTACTTGATGCTTTTCCTTCTCCTGCCTTGCAGAGGAGTTAACTCCCTGAAGAGATAAAATTTTCATAGACAACTGTGGAGGCCCCATGAGGCAGGGCCATCTATGTAAAGCAATAAAAAGGCCCAAAGAGGGAAAAGCAGCACATTCTTTCATGTCTGGTGTTTACACTGTTACGTTTAACGTTCTTGGCTTTTGGAAATAAATTTTCCTAAATTCTACCACTGCCTGGCATTTTGGGAGTAGCTGCATATAATCTTTCTTTATGGCTGCATGCATCAAAAGTTTAAAGGTATGTCCAGAGCTCGCATTTCCCTCCCTGAAACACTCCTGATCACTCCAAAACAGCAAACATGAGCAAGAAGAGCTACAGTTCTGCTGTGCTAACTAAATTAGAAGGGAATAAGGAGAGTGACACCACACAGTCAAAGGAGATGAACAACAAAGCAGAAAATTTTAGGAGATATCCAATGCTCAAAAGGGATTCTAGTTACACTGCACCATTCCTGTAAACAGAAAAGAGAGGGAAAAAATAAAACCAAAAAACCAACCCATCTGATTTTTAATATTTTGCCAACAACTAACAAGCTGTGTAGTAACTAAAGCAAAATAAGAGCCCCAAAGCTCTGCAAGCCTGTTGACAATATATTTTGGTTATTTCAAAGCCAAGTAAACATTCTTGGAACCAAGGGCAGCTCTGATATGAGATGCCACATCTGGAAAGGAACACCAATGCCTGTACCAGCCATTTTACCAAGGGCAGAAAATTGCTGTGACATCCTTTCATAGGAAAAAAAAAAAGAAAAAAAAAAAAGAAAAAAAGAAAGCATGAGAGCACAAGGTTCTACTCTGATGAGCATCCAGCTCTGAAGAGCTGTGAGTGTATAGACACAATTCTTAAAGTTTCCTGTGCTACATTCATAATTTGAACTTTTTGTATCCCTCTATCTCCCTGTAAAAATCTTCTCCAGTTTATCAATGCCATTTCTGAACTCCAGATTTCAGAGCAGAAGCAGCAGCTACCTGTGGAGAAGTACAGAGGTAGAGTAATTAATTTCTACTCAATATCCTCTTGTTTATGTCTCACATTTGATGTGGAATTGTATTGAGTGTTCATGTGTGATGTGACTTCTTGCACCTTTTTAAGATCAGCTGCTCTTCAAGACAATGGTTGTAGCTTCACCAGACCAAAATATGACTTAGCTATGTTGGGTCATAAACTGTATATTTATACCACGCTTACCAAATCACCTACATTTCACTGCTGAATACTACTGGGATTTTTACATTCCTCTGTGTCCGTGCATTTACTGTAAATTCAATCAATAACAGTTTTGTTTTCCTCCAAGTCATTGATAACAAAATTAAATAGCAAAAGGTCAAGAACTGCTTCTCAAAGACCTCACAAATATCAGTCAGAAAGGCATTGTTTAATCAATATGAGCTCTTCTATTGATTTTATATTATCTGTCTTCTTAATCAAAATATCATGTTGTACAAAACAAAGACAGTTTACAGAAAGAGAAGTGGTAGATTGTACTATTGCTGTTATCAATGAAACTTTAATTTAAAAGAAAATTTAGAACTCATGAACCCAGGCTGCCTAGTACTGTTATCAGTCAACTTTGAATTTTGATAATTTAAAATATTTATTGTAAAAATGCCAAACAACCTAGGTGCTGAGCATTCAGGAGTTCATGCACAAATTTCAGCATGACAATGGTGTTTAATCATTATTAGCACTTTTAAGCAAACAGCAGAAGACATAGATGTCAGTCATCTGATAGTCAGAAGTACTACATTTTATTTTCCCCTGTCAGCCATCAGTCATGTAGTAACTAACACAGAGAATTATTAAGTTGAACTTAGGGGGAAAAAATAAAAAAATAAGATAATAGTAATAACACCGGTACAGTTAATTCAACCTTTTTTTTTTTTAATTCTATCTGCTAATTAAGAGCAGGATTAAAAAAAAATTAGAATTTTTAAGAGGGGTCCTATGAATATATGAGAATAGCTGAACAGAGAGTGCAAAGAGGACAGAGCCAGGCTTTATTTAGTGCTGCTCAGTGGCAAGACAAGAAAGAGTGGGCACAAACTGTAGCAGAACTTTCCCTCTAAACATCAGGAAAGTCATCTTTGAAGATGACTGAGCACTGGCAGGGGTTTCCCAGAGAGGTTAAAGAATCTCCCTCCTTAGAAAAAAACTCCCTGGACAACGTATTGGACAACTGGCGCTTGGTGGCCCTGCTTGAGTAGCAGGGTTGGACTTTCAGAGGTCCCTTTCAACCTCAACCATTCTGTAATTCTGTGGTATACCTTGACAGAGACATAGCTCTTCATCCTTTTCATCAGTGATTTCTCTTGCAGCTTGGGAAAATGCCATCACATCTACGTTTATATAATGTTTAAACTTTTGATCATGACAACATAAATTCTGAAGCAAAATTAAATATCCCTTGGCAGAGTTTTTCTAGCCAGATCAGAAGCTCCTCAGAGAATGCATTGAATTTGCTAATGGAGGGGAATGATATCTTATACTACAGCAACCTTTGCAATATTGGATTTCTTTTTCCCAACTGCCTTAAACCATATTCTCTCCCCTCTAGTTGACAAAGTAGGGTCCATTCCCAACTAAACAAGTTTCTACTGGGTAAACAAACCTACTTTATCTAATGCATTTTAAACAAAATCATTTATTTTGCAATATTGTTCACACAAGGTATTTTTATGCCTGAGATGACTTCTGTTGCTCAGCATAACTTACATTGTGATGGGCAATAGATCAAACTAGAAATATTTAAGAAAGAGTCTTGAAAATTATAAAGTTGGAAGGAAAAAAATAAAAAATGGAACATGCTATATATATTTATTCACAAATATTCCTATGATAAGGACATATAAGGATTTCAGAGAAATAAAAGAAGAGGAATGAAAAAAAATGCACTGAGAAAGACTGAGACCTGTCTCATAATAATGTAGAAAACTAGATAATGTGATGTCGTGGAACCTATTAGCTTTCCAGTCTGGTGCTGACCTCTGTATGTGTGAAACAAAATGAAAACTAATTTCTGCACAAATTAGAAGTGCTGAAATTAGCAACCACAACATAGAAAATGTCAAGACAATGCAAATGACAAGATTATGGACCTAAACTGGAACAAAGTTTTTCTTTGAATGATGCTCATCTGAATTTCATAGTATAATTTTACTTGACCAAATTTAAAAATCCAAACCTACTCGATACTATACTCAACATATATATTTCTCATTTGGTAAGAGATCAGGGAAAACATAAATTATTTCTATAAATTATAGTACTCATATCTGAAAATACATTTTAACATTTTTATATGTCACTGAGGAAAAACTTAGCTTATTTTGGTTCTTAAAGGTGAAGAAACTCCACCATCCAAAAGCAACTTCAATATCAAGCTGTGAATTGCTATTAAAAGGGGTTTAATATTCTTTTCTGTACTTAGGAGAGAGAGCAGCATCCAAGCTTCAGACATCTGGATGAATTAAGTGAAGTAACATGATGTTTCAGATAGAAACATATTCTTCATTGATATGCTTTATAGTTCACAGTTATCTCACAACTCAGCTGGGGAGAAACATTCCTGGGGGTTCTAGTTCACTGCACACCTTGATGAAATTGGGAAGCTAGGTGCTGTAGCAGAAGAGTCACAGAATCACCAAATTGTTTAGGTTGGAAAAGACCTCCAAGATCATCGAGTCCAGCCTTGTCTACTAGACCATAGCACTGGCTGCTGTGTCCAGTTGTTTCTTGAACACCTCCAAGGATGATGACTCCACTACCTTCCTGGGCAGTCTTTTCCAATTGTTAAAAACCCTTTCTAGGAAGAAATTCTTCCTGATGTCCAGTTTGAACCTCCCCTGGCACAGCTTGTGTCTATGTCCTATTTTGCTGTCACCGGCTGACCCAGAGAAGAGACTTACCCCCACCTTGATACAACCTCCTTTCAGATAATTGTAGAAAACAACACGGTCTCCTCTGAGCCTCATTTTCTCCAAACTAAACACCCCCAGCTCCTTCATCTGCTCCTCATAAGGCTTACCCTCTAAACCCCTCCCCAGCTCTACTGCCTTTCTCTAGACACGTCAGAGAAGAGAGACCAGAAGTGGTGCAAAACAAGTTTGCAATCCATTCTGTTTCAAAGCTAAGTGCTGCAAGCTGTTTAAGTTGTGATATACATTATCTAAGGGATTGCCTGCCACTTACATATCACTTCTTAAACTTTGTTTTCATTTCAATGTTGAAATTCTAAAATTGTGTTTAGGATTAGCACAAGCATTCAGCAGCTGCAAGCTGTTAACATATGATCTCTTCCTGCTATAAAAGCAGCAGTCCTACAGAAGTGCTTACAAAATTCATAGATAAATCAGTTAAACAAAACTTTCAATATATTTCTCAAACATTAGGGGAAAACTGGAAATGGTAAGATTACTACTATATGTATTGTATTGCTAAAAATATTCCCCAAAGCACTTCTGTAAATTACTCACAAGTAGTTCTTTGAAAAAATCCATTGCTACAGGCATTGTTTAATTTTGATCAAATATCTCTTCAGTTACCCAGCAGGAGAATACAGAAAAGATGGTGCCAGGTTTTTCTCAGAGGTAGATATTGAAAGGAAGAAACAGTGCAGCAGGCACACCTTGTGATGAGGAAAATTCCTGCTAAACATAGGAATTTTTACAGACTGAGTGTAGTTCAACACTGAATATTGAGTTAGTGACACTGTGCAGTGACACTGGCTGGTAAAGTCAGCAGGAAATATCCAGCTAAGTTCCAGTCATTTCAAACTGGAAATGACAAAAAAGAGGAAAGAAATATTACTGTAGCATGAGAAAAAAAAAAAAAAGGGGAAAGAAGGTGTTTTGAATGATGGGGGTGCAGAAGGAATTGTCATCAAAGAAAATAAAAGCAAAAGTCAAAGGAAAAGATGAAAGATAAAAATTAAAATGAAATTTCAGACAGTTGCAATCAAATGAAAAAATATAACAAATTAATGGAATTACTCTGAGCTAACTGATTCAATTAGGAATCAGAATTAGTCAAAACAACCACAGTAATTTGCTAAAGATGAGATCTCAGATCAAGTGAAATGTGGCTCTGTGATCACTAAAATGACAGGTATATTGATTGTGTTTCTGAGATGGAACAGAGACATGTCTGCAATGTAGAAATACAATCATTTGTTCTGACTGGGGTCTTGTGTACTGTTTGCAGGCTGTTCTTATATAAAGCTGATGTTATGCATTAACCTGTTTACTTTTAACTTAGCATTAAGCAAACAATGAAAATATCAATTATATATCCCATTTAAATGGTGTTATCAAGTTGAAAGAAAAGCTGAAATATGAATGTTGCTGCTTTTATACAGGACAATAAAATACCTCTGCCTGATTTAAAGAAAGAAGAATATGTTTCCATGTCTACATTCACAAGTTCTTTTCAATAAAATTGAATAAAAAGCCCAAAGTCTTGCCTTACTACTGTTAATGGAAATCTTGAACTTGTCTTTCTATAAGTAAAAGCAAAGTCCTCGCTCTGCAAAAGGAGCTCTACATAACATTATTTCAGAAGGTCTTTACATTTTGGCAAATGTGGAGTCCTGCATAATTTGCATCAGATACTGTGCAGACTTAGGCATGTTAGAAAATTACGCTGCCACTTTGCTTGTTGTGTCCCGAGTGATTTACTGTCAATACTACTCAGAAATAACCAGTAATAGTTCTCACACTGTAATTTAACTGTAAACAAAGCTAACTGAATATTTACATAGTTGACCTATTTTATTTCCACAAGCTTTTTGAGCTGAGACACCACTCCAGTGTGTTAAATACCTACTTCAACATAACACATTGCTGGATTTCCTTTTTTTTTTTTTTTTTTTAATTAATTCCATATGCCATATTTCTACCAAGGTGAGGCTATTTTTATTTTCTGTAGTGACAAAACAAGTGAATCTATGGAAAACAGCTCAAGAATTGTGGGAATTTCTCAAAGCAAGTTTTCTTATCAGAAGATTATATTGATTCACTAGAATTTTACTTAGTTCTCTAATATCTTTCTAATTGCTTTTATTTTCTATGAGAAGGTGATTAGGTTTGAAATACAGCTGATTCAAAGTTCACATCTTCTATAATAAAGTCCCTACAGTAGCTGCTGAAAGCTTCAGTGATGTGAAGGAGCTCATAGGGTCCTTACCTCTGTGCATAATTACTGTCAATTTTATGACTATTTTATTACTTCTTTGCTTCTCTGGTTTTACTGATTCACAAAGCCACACATTTAACAAAATACATTCCTCCTATGCAGATCGTGACCTTCTGCTAAGCTTAAATCAGTAACTACTGAGCCCCTGCAGTCACACAAGGCCCACAACTGCTTTGCTGTTCTGTTGTGACATAAAAACTCTTTTTCAGTGAATCATTCATCCTTTCTTAGCAAAATCTGTCTCCTAGATGAAAAACTCTCCATTTCAGCCACTCCTGAAGCTCTTTCTTGAAACACCATCCGTCCTGATGAAGTGCTCCCTTCTGTAAAAGTTCTCTCTCTTCCATAGGTGTATAAGTCCTTTTCCACCATGAAATGTAAGCCTACTCAAACACGCAAGAAGAAAAAATTCATGACGCTGTGTATTCCTTAAATCCATGTTTCTAGTCATGTCAGAAGGGCTGCAAAAATTAGATCTAATCTTTAGTATTAGCATAATGCAAACAACATTATCTTCACTTGACCCAACATTAACTTATATATTAGCGTTCTCTTTATAAGGTACTAAAGATTTAGAGAATGAACAGTAATGGGTCTGCTGCATTTCATTTCCTTTGAACTGGAACTCTCAGACACTTCTAGTGTCCCACATCTTGAAAGTCTTTCTCATGTGCTCTTCTGATTGCTACTTATCAGAAATGGGGACAAGAAATGTATTACACATACCGTGCACTCAGAGCTAAGCCTCACTATTGTTGTTGAATGAGTAGGAAAAACTTGCCCATTACTGAAGTAATTGTAAGTATTTTTCCTTAACTGCTGAAATCATAGTCCTTTGGAAAAGAGAGAAGGAGAGAGGGAGGAAACAAAATCCACTGTATTTCACAGTACTGTGAGATCAGAGAAAACAACAAGAAATATTTATGTCCTGCATTTTAGTTGTCTTCATTTGAAGATGCACAAGAATGGGCCTCAAGTCATCAGGAAAAAAATACAGTGAGAAGAGATATAAAAATGGCTAGTGAAGAACAATATGCTATCTAGTAATGGACAGCAATGAAAGGAAGAAGCTCAAGCTTCTGTGTCAAAAAACATCAGAATTGCTTATAATTCCTTTATAACCTTTGTGCTGCTACTTAAAGGAACAGATTTTCTTGTGATCTTTGCCTAGTATCTCACTAACACAACTACTGTAAGCTAAGTTTCAAGATCAATGGATTCACAGATCCACTCCTCATCTCAAATAAAACTAAAATAATGAAATTAAAAAATATAGCTATCATCAAATAAGGAAACAAAAAATCTGTCTACAAGTTATTCTGATATAATATCAAATGGCATTAAAAAATGTTTTCTTCCTTTTCAGTCCCAAATTCATCAAATAGGTGCTCTTTTGAAGGGTATATTTCCTTTTATTCTCACGGCTCATCCAAGGATTTAAAATAATACAGAAATAAAGCTTTCTTGCACTTTAGAAATTCTCTCATCTCTGTTTGAAATTACATAACTGCCTCAATCAAAAAACCCTCTGGAAAATATGTGCCAAGAGATTTGTGTGTTTGCAGTTTTGGTGAATAGATCAAATGTGCCACTCTCTGTATGTTTCTTAAATCTTCTTTCTTAGAAGAGAAGTCACAGCTTTCATAGTACTTTTTTTTACTGTGAACTAAAAATGTAGCATCTCTTCAAACAACTCTGTAAGCAACAGAAAAACACAAACTAGTTTGAATTGGGCCAATTCATGGCTTTGTTATTATATGCCTTTATTTTTGTCCTCATCTGCATTCACCTTAATGTTTCTAAATCATCATTGATTGGTGCTGTGAGGACCAGAAAAAGCTAATGAAACGAAATTAACATTCACATGATAAGAGTCCAGATAAAATTACAATTGCTGTTTATCCAATACTGGGTCTTGCTAAAGGCTTATTCTGAAAATCAGTCTGCTGTTAAAAAAGTTGTAATCCAGGAGGAACTTTTGATAGAAAGATATTGTTCCATATGCTTTAGGTCATGCTACAACCTCCTTTATTATTCATGTCAACTACCTTGCTTTAGGCTTGATTTGTGGCTGTGCAACTAGCCAAGAAAAAGAATCCAAGAATGGAGTGAGGAGATGGTGCATGAAGGTATCAGACAGGAGAGGATACGAGGCATACTCAAGAAGCAGAAATGCAATTTCAGCAGAAGCTTTCAGTGGTGCCAGTGTGAAGAGAGGCAGTCAGGAGAGTGTCCAGGAAGGAAAGAGCCAGACCATTAGGCTTCTTATTTCAGAAATAAGGAGAAAGGAAATCCTGAGAATTCAGAAATTAAAAAATGACGCAGCTTTAGAATTACTTTCATTTCTCTTGAACCTGCTGAGCTTTCTATACAGACATCTCACTTATCTAAATCCATCAAATCTTATTTCCAGCTTAGTTAATTACAAACCTATGCTTAGATCAGAGCAGACCAGCAGGACTATGGGACAATAAACAAGTTATGTATTTAAACAGCAACTGACAAAACCAAGTGGCAGCTGTCTATAGTTTTGTCAGTGAGTATATCCCTGTCCATCATCTTAAGCTCAACCCTATGCACCTCTATTGCAAAGCGTACCTGGATGTGACATATAGTCACAGTTTCAAATGGCAAGGCTTCTGTATTTCTTTACTAACAAGAGTGATTGCAAGTGCCTCGATGTGTTTCACATCCACACAGCAGCAGTAGCTAAGGTTTTATTGTTTACTTTCTCATTCATACTCTGTGCAGCACACCGATGCTTCTGTTACTGTTTCTTTTCTTCCACTGCACTACAGAAGATATTTAATGATCCAATGAAGAAAAACAGTGAAGAATTATAGAGAATAATTATCTAACTGAAGAACAGTATAAATCCCCTAACAAGTCCTTCCTGCTCCCACTCACTTATCTCCATGAAAAATATAATGAAATCTTTTATTCACCTAGGCAGAGTGAAGCAAAGTGGAAAAGCTTTACTGAAAGCATCTAGATAACATCTATTATTCTATGAGAATAAGGCTTGTGAAATAGGCGCCAGATATTTATACCCAAAGTACTCATCTTAACAGAAAGTAGGTCATAGCTAATGTAAAAGTGAATGCTTCAAAATAATCACTTTAAGAGGGTGTGACAGTATAAGAAATTAAAATATATCAATGCTAAGCAGTTTTAAAAATGCACTTGTAACAAAATGTGTTCCAATAAGCTGCCTGTACCTAATATTTTATTTAAAGTTTAGCATTCTCAATATCTACCATAATTAATTTTGCAAAAATAAAACCAAGTTGCATATAGAACAGTTGGGGGGAAATTTGTTTATCATGATTGCAGTCTTTTTCTGGGCATAGACAGGAGGGGAGATTTTCCTATTTCTACTTTCAAAAGCTAAATCTATGCTCCTTTGTGAAGCATTGCAGAACAAATATGATCAGGAATGTTTTCAGAAGTATAATTTTAAAAATGAAGGTTGTTAATCTAAAGTCTGAAGGCACTATCTCATTGAATAAAGTGACTAAAGAGTCAAACTATCATCCTAAACAAATAAGTTGGGTCTTTCTGATCTTTATTCCTAACTTTTCACTATTTTCAGGTAACATTTGTAACAATGAGTCAAGAGTGTGCCCTGGCAGCCAGGAGGGCCAGTTTTGTCCTGGGGAGCATCAGGTCCAGCATCGCCGGCCGGGCCAGGGAGGGGATTGTCCTGCTCTGCTCTGACCTGGGGTGGCTGAACCTCCACTATTGGGGCAGTTTGGGGCACCACAAGATAAGAAAGATACTGAGCCATTAGAGAGCGTCCAAAGGAGGCTAATGGACATGGGGAAGGGCCTTGAGGGGCGGCATGTGAGGAGCAGCTGAGGGCACTTGGTGTGTTCAGCTGGAGAAGAGGAGACTGAGGGGAGACCTCATTGCAGGGACAACTTGCTGGGGAGGGGCAGGGGAGGGGCAGGGACTGAGCTCTGCTCTGTGGGGACCAGGGACAGGACCCATGAAACCGTGTCAGAGAAAGTTTAGGTTGGCTATTAGGAAAAAGTCCTTCCCCCAGAGGGTGGTTGGGCACTGACCAGGCTCCCCAGGGCAGTGGGCACAGCACCAAGGCTGGCAGAGCCCAAGGAGTGTTTGGACAATACTCTCGGGTGCAAAGTGTGATTCTTGGGGATGGTCCTGTGCAGGGCCAGGAGCTGGATTCAATGATCCATGTGGGTGCCTTCCAGCTCAGGACATCCTATGAGTCTATGATTTAATGAATGGTAAAGGAATATTTTTATAATATTGAACATTCCCAAAAGAGATTGCCAGGATTAATAAATATATATTGTTCTAAAAAATACTAAAAATCTCCAAATAAGGCAAAAATACTCATCAATTTTTCATTTAGATATTTCTGTCCTGTTTCCATATGTTCAGGAATTTTTTCTTAGTATAAAAGCATAACAGAGAAAGAATTGAATGGTGAAACCATTGAAAACAAGCAAAAGTCAGTGAAGGGCTTGCCCCGTGTTCACAAAAAAGTGCATGAATATTTTGTTGAAAGTATTTGTTATGCCTGATTACTGAGAATTTGAATTTTCTTAATTTCAAAGTTTTCACATAGAAATATCAAATTGACAAACCCTTAGCAGCTTTTGAAAACTACCTCCAGCATGTTTGTTATAGCTTCTCCTAACCATGACTAGGACATAATTCACCATTATCTTGTTGACAAGACTATGATTTGTTTCATACATCGCTGTTCATTAAAATAAAAGGTACCTGTGCTCTGGTTTTGTATTACTTCAAAGCTCAACTACCAATAAATTCATGGTCAATTAGTTCAGCTGGATGAATAACAGTTGGAAAATTACCTAGGTTTCTCATCTTTTCACATTTTGTGTTTACATGAAATTAGAACCTCATAAATCAATTACAATACAGTGAATTACTTGTAGTTCTCCATTTTTTCCATTTAGTGGAAAAAGATATGTCATTTTCTTTTAACTTGGATGCAAAAAAAATATCTCAAATAATTAATTTCTTTCTGCAGCCTGGTAAATGCCGAAGAAACACAGAAATAAATCTCCTAATGAGATTTCGAGTCAGTACATATTTCTCTGGGACTTGCAGAAGTAAAGAACTGAAGATCCCTTAGTGTGTAAAGCCTATACTTACAGGACTGTTCCCTTATGCTCAGGTTCCTGGCTTTTTCTTCATCAATCTAGTCTTTTTTATAATAAAAATATATAAAAGACATTAAAATTGAGAAAGACACTTAATTTCTTATTCCTTATAGATACTGCCTTCTGAAATATTAATGAGAAAAACAATCTTGTTTGTCACTCAATTTTCTTTGTGTCTTTTGGTTAATTTGAATGTGTCATACAGAACAAGTTAATGTTATTTTTAGTATGCACAGGTGCAATTTGTGTTAATTTGCCTCATATTTCAGAGCAAGTTTACTTCTGCAATTGGGAATGGTTGCACATGCAAACAAATACTGTACTCAGGGGGGACTTTAGTGTCCAAGACATCTGCTGAGCAACAGAACACTGATCAGTTAAGAGAATCTTAAGTCACACAAAGAGCAACAGATGATCCAGAAAACAAATAATCTGACTAGCAAAACAATTTGAGCCAAATTTATCTTAAATTCAGCAATGTACTTCCTCCAGGGAACATTTGGCCAGGATAAAATATATATCCTTAAAACGTACTCTGCAATAATCTGTGATTTTATATTAAGGGTCTTTAGATAGATTCTTCTGCAAAAATTGTACTTTGTAGTAAATTTCAGAGGGACTTTACTCAAGGAGAGGGAAAATTAAGACAGAGAGTTCCATTCCAGCATCTTTATATGAATGGAAAATGGTAAGTGGCTATTCTTTTCCCTTAAGTCTTGTTGTTCATCACACACATTTTTTGCCCTTCTAAAATGCAACAGCCTTCAAAAGATACATTCATATATTCAAAAGACTCATTCAAATTAATGTTTATTCACAAGTTTACGTTCATATATGGAAACTAAGCTTGGCTGCAGGGTTGCTTGCACAGACTAATACAAAATAGAAAAGAAGACCAAAAACAAATATAAAAAAAAATCAGCCAAAAAATCAGAGTCATGGTGGTTTAGTTGAATTTAGAATATCACAAAATAGCTTTCACATAATTTTAGAGAAGAAGACACACTCTCTTTAGTAGGCCCTTAACTGGTAAAAGTTCTTTCTACCTTTGCAGAACTTTATTTTAGATCCTTGTTTTATTCAAGGATTTGGATATTCTGTGTAAACTCATATTACCTATACAAAGAAATTGGTACAAACCAGATTTCTCAGAGGACCTTGTGCTTTAATTTTTCAGCTAGTGCCTATAGCAAGACAGCAGACACAAGCCAAGCATTTAAAAGGTTGATTGTTTTGGATTTTGTTGTTTGGTTGTTTTTTTCTTTTCTTACTGTATTAATGATTTAAATTAAATGAAAACATGGAAAAATAGGTCAGAAATACCATCACAGAAATTTTGATTAGAACTGTGTTCTGAGTTGTTTGTTTAAAATTCAGTCACTCAACGTTACACCACAAGAGTTTGGGCAATTTGAAAGTCTGTTGTTTCTGAGTCATTTTTCCAGAATGTAGGTAGTATCATAAGATGTTCTGTCAGGTCACACTGAAAGAGAGTAGTTTTAAATTAGATATCAGGAAAACAATCTTTACTGTAAGGGTGATGAGGCACTGGCACAGGTTGTCCAGAGAATCTATGGATGCCCCATTTCTGGAAGAAGGCCAGGTTGGGTGGGGCTTTGAGCAATCTGGGACAGTACAAGGTGTCCTGCTCATAGTAAGAGGTTGAAACTAGATGACAGGTACCTTCCAACCCAGGTCATTCTATGATTTGTTAAAGAAGAGAACAAACTGTCCCCTTATAAAATAAATAATCTGCATATATAGGTTGGACTCTAAGAGGCAACACTGTTAATCCCATGAATATTTTCCATTAATCTGGCTGGTCAGGATGTTAATTAAAGCTGAACAACTATTTAAGTGAATGATGTTTAGGTATTTCATTAGACAAGTCTGAGGTTGTAGGACAAGTCTCATCTTCACCATATAGATATCATGGAAATAGACAATGTCCTTTAGATGCCATTGGAGTGTGCCTGAATAAGGGAGGGCTAGAATAAGACCAAAGAAAAGCATCATGCCAATAAAAGAGATTTTTGATTTTTTGTCTGAGGAGTCACAAGACAACAAGACTCCCTAAGGAAAGAGCAGGATTCAAAATGTTAAATTTAACAATGAGAATGCTATTTATTTATCAGACTTGTTAAGAATTGTGTCAAATATCAATTTGTGCACATGGTTGAGAAGACCTGATTGTAAAGTAATACTTTAAAGTAAAATCATCTGTGCTTGCAGACTGGCGATGACAATTTGAGGATGACTCCAAATGCTTTTGAGACTGGGAGCTTTGGGAAATGTGACACAAAAGATATTAGTGTCATCACCTCGCTTACTTCTTCCCACTGTTCCCACTATGTCCAACTACAGGATTTGGTGAGGAAATCTAACAGCTGTGGAAAAGGAAGAAAGAAGCAACATCAAAAAATAAACCTTAGATATACAGAAAGTTTGTCTAATTGTATCTTAGCCTCTTAAACAAATGTCCAAATAATTTTTCTCCGTCTCCAGAAGGAGAGTTCAGCCAAATGTCTCAGCCATTGTCAATTATTAGCAGAAATTATGAACACAGTCATTACTTTCATTGCACTTATGTATGACCTGCATATCAACAAAAGCTAAAAAAGCTTTTAAAAAGGCATATCTTCCGTTTGCATCTAACTCAGAGAACGAGTAATAGCCACAAAATGTCTTCCTAAAAATAAGATAAAATCCTAAAACAATAGTATAACAAGACATGTTCTCACAGTAGCATGGGTTTATGAGGGAGGAAGTAAGGATTTTTAAATACTTAAGGGTGATTCCTCAAGGGAAATACCTCATTCTTCTGTAATCTCTGGAGGAAATCGCAAACAATGAATTCATAGGAGAAAAAAAAATTAAATTCAGTAGTTGTTTTGTCAGTGCCAAAAAAGCAGATGTTGGGTGTTTACACACTTAGTACAAAGAGACTTTTAATGTTGGATAGGGTAATTTAAATATGAACCTGGTAACTTAAATATGAACCTGGTAACTTAAATATGAATTTAAAGGTTAAATTTAAACCTACCATATTTGATTGACTTTTTGGCTTTAGACAAAAAAGCTTAATTGTCCCATGCCCACAAAAGCTACAATGTCCAAGCTAGGACACCCTGCCAGGTATGGCTATCGTCATTTCAGGTCCTGCCCTCTCACATAGATTACAATAGGAAAGTCTAGCTTAGGCAATATTCAGGATCTAAGAAGGATAAGATTTTCAAATAGCTTGACAGCATCTCCTGCCATGCTATGGGAAGGAGTGGGCTGCTGCACAGTCTGACAAGCTGTTGATACTTTTTGTACTCCTTAATGTCATTTCTCACACACCCACATCAGAGCTGTCACCACTACCTTGTCTGCTGTTCTTCACTCAGTACCAAGCCTCATATCTTCTACTGGCTCTGCTATGGGAGATGTGGGATAATCCCCTCTCTCATGTCCCCTGTAGGGAGGTTCAGTTGTGTCATTTGAGGAGTGATGACAACTGACACACAACTGTCATGAGGACAGAGGCCAGTGAAAGGGAAACGTTGCTGAGTGAACAGCAGAAGAGCAAGAACACATCCTAATTCCATGCATTATAATACAAGTAAATTGCATTTTACCTGCAGAAAGTCCATTTTTGACTCAGCATTGCACAAGAACAACTATGAACAAAATTAAGGCTTGCAATCTTACAAATGTCACCGTGTGTTGCTACAACAGTGTTGGGGGGTAGTGTAATTCCCAAAGTCATTATTCATAAAATGGCCTTGTTTCTAAGAGACCTTAATGTTCCAACCCCTCTGCCATGGACAAGGACACCTTCAACTAGACCAAGTATCTCCAAGCCCCATCCACTTTGCCCTTGAACACTTCCAGGGATGGGGCATCCACAGCTTCTCTGTACCAGGGCCTCACTACCCCCAGAGAAAAGAATTTCTTCTCATTTCCCGTTGTCCTGTCACTACACACACTTGTAAATAGTTTCTCTCCATCTTTTCTGTAGGTTCCCTTTATATACTGGAAGGCCACTCTGAAGCCTTTCCAGACTAACCAATCCCAATTCTGCCAGGATTTCCTCACAGCAGAGCTGCTGCATCCCTCTAATCACCTTGGTGGCCTCCTCTGCACTTGCTCCAACAGATCCATGTTCTTCCTGTGCTGAGATCCCAGAGCTGGAGGCAGCACTGTAGGTGGGGTCTCACCAGGGTGGAAGAGAGGGACAGAATTCCCTCCCTTGAGTTGCTGCCCACACTGCTTTGATACAGACCAGGGGACAGGGTGTTTCTGGGTTCTCAGAGCACATGACCGGATCATGTCCAGATTCTCATCCACCAGCACCCACAAGTCCTTTGTGACAGGGTTGCTCTTAATCATCTCCCAGTCTGTATTGATACCAGGAGTTGCCCTCACCCAGGTGAAGCATCAGCAGTTGGTCTTGTGAAACCTGCTGAGATTCCCATGGTCCCACTTCTTAAGCTTGTCCATACCCCTTTGGATGACATCCCATCCTTCAGGTGGGATCCTCCGCACCACTGAGCTTGGTGTCATCAACAAATCTGCTGAAAGTGCTCTCAATCCCTTTATCTATGTCATTATTGAAGATATTAAATAATATTAGTCCCAATACAGACACCACTTGTCAATGATACCCACTAGGTCCCTGAGGTGTTGACCACCACCCTCTGGATGAGACCATCCAACAACTTTCTTATCCATCTAACAATCTACTCACCAAATCTATCCCTCTCCAGTTAAGAGAGAAGGATGTTGTGGGGGCTGAATCAAAGGCTTTACAGAATTCCAGATAAATGATATCTGTAGCCCGTCCCTTGTACACTGTGTTTATTCCATCATAGAAGGCCACTAGTCATCAGACAGGATTTGCCCTTGGTTAATCAGAACAAAAATCATTAAATGCTAGGAAAAAATAACTTGTTCATGTTATTTTGAAAATACTAATTCTTAAACATTCTTAAAACAAACATTCTTAAAATTCTTATAAACACTCCTAACTGGAAAAGGGGTTTAAAGCTGGCTTATGAGAGTGTCTCAACTTACTTCTCTGTCATTGTTACATCTCTATGCTTTGCTTAGTTCCTGTAAATGAGAGCCACCATCATGTGTTCACAGTGTTAAGGTGACAGATATAATTCTTCCTGATATATACTGTTTATGAAATATATTAATGTGAAGGAAGTTATTTGACCTAGAGACCTTTGACAACAATGTGCACAGCTAAGGCTGAGAAAGCAAGCCCTCAAGAACAAAAGGAAATGTCTCCCTTCCCATTTATATTTAATAGTGTTGAATGAACCAGAATTATGAAGATCAAAAATCCCAAATCTGCCCTTAAAATGTCTTTTTCACACTATTCTATTCTCATATAATTCTTACAGTGCATATTCTGTAAGCCTGTCCGAAAGACCAATATTTCTTTTCATGTTTACATCACAAAGAAATATACGCAATATTTCTTGATGAAAACATCTTTTTTTCATAAGAATGATGAAACAACTCAGAAAAAAATTTTGCTGTACTGTAACACCCCAATTTTGAAGCCTCACACGTAATTGGGACTATTACTTGAATATATGACCTTTAAGTTTGCCTAGTAAACTTTCAAAAAGCCTTCAGTTCATTATCACCTTCGAATTCACATCTGGAGAAAATGGTGTCACTCTTTCTCAAAGACAATTTCTTCTAATTTGCTGAGAAAATAGCTGTTTGGACAAAGGCGTTTACAGGAATAACATACAAAGAAAACCATTACACTAAAGCACTAGCAAACAGCAACCCCATACAATTTAGTGATACAGTTCAGTTATCCACAGCAGAAAGAAAAGAATAAAGGAGGAGATTAAAAGAGTGAAAAAAGAAGAAAAGAGAGAAAGAGAGGAGAGAAAAACAGTTACCATCACATGTTGCCAGGCCTTGGGACAGAAGGTTGCAACCAAAATGGAGGAGCTGTGCATCAGCTAACATGCTTTGTCTGCCAGGGTCACCGTGCTCAGGTGGGACATCTGGTTCACTGCCCTCCCAGCTGAAGGGATGTGTGGCACAGCTGATCAGAAGCTTCAGGGAATGTATGGAAGGTGGGCTGCTAGAAGCAGTGTCTCAGGGTGAGAATGCCCGTAAGACACTCAATGTGAGGACAGAAACAACTGTTGAGGTTTTCCAGTAACACCCACAGACAGAGATAAGCTTCAGTTTACTACTGATACATTTACTACTTAATACACTTGATTGCTTTTTGTACTTCAGTTCACAAAACGCTTAATCAAATATTTTCTCAAAAAGAATAAACTAGGCCTATCATTTCTTTTAAAAGTCCTATCATTATCCTGGTACCGAAAGTACTTGGAAAAGGTTAGGCTGAAAAAGGTTACTACAAGAGCAATGGATGATGAGTTATAATGGCTATAACTAAAAAGAGGATTCAGAGCTGGAGTACACGCTTTCCACCAAGCTGTAAGAGCTGGTTTAAACACAAATACCACAACATGGAAAAAAATATCCTTTGGAAGGCACGAGATTGTTGGCAAGCATCACAAGGGGTGTGAAGAGGGTTTGTTACTCAAAATACTCATGTAAATTGCAGAAACAATCTCAGAAATGTTGAGAAAATTTTGATTCCTTACTCTTCAGAAGAGGATGATGAGGCAAACATTATTTAAATACTTTAAAAACTAGTGAAAAAAGGAAAAGAGTATTCTTTTTTCAAACTTACATGCATGTCGTGCTAAATATTCATAGAATCACAGAATCATTTAGGTTGGAAAAGACCTCCAAGGTCATTGAGTCCAGCCTTTAACTAAACACCATCTTGTCAAATAAGCAACAGTACTAAGCATCACATCTAGTCATTTCTTGAACATTTCCAGGGATGGTGACTCCACCACTACCCTGGACAGTCCATTCCAATGCTTGGCAACCCTTTCAGTAAAGAAATACTGCATAATCATAAGATTTTATGAACATTTTGTTTGCATGTACAATATAATTTTAATAATTATTTACATTGTAAGCTGTACTTTGCTTTTTTTTCCCCTGCAAAATGCAATTTTTCCAAAGTTTTTGTAACAACAACATCATTACATTAAATTATTATTTGAAGTTGACAACTAGATGATGTCAGTTATTATGACCATTGTAAATGTTAATAGTAGATAGAGCTCATTTGACTGCTGTTCCAAATCCAAAGAACTTACGACTTAAGAAGGAACTTCAAAAAGATTTACAATTAAAATAGAAAAAATATAAAAAGGAAATAGAAAGTGATCTTGAAATTAAATTCTGCTGTGGTACTTCCACAGAATGGCAATTAATTTATATCATAATGATGATCTGGCTTTTTTTTAAAAAAAGCCATTTTTTCATATTGATCATGAGATTTTATGCACTTGAAAACAGTAGAAGTTGGATAATGAACAAATTTCTTATCATGTTCTGGATTGAGACCATAATATCAATTTTGAGCTATATGCCTTAATTCTGCCAGTGTTTATTTATGTGTTACCACTTTCATCAATGGAGCAATAATTTTAACATTAGAAGTTTTCATCTAGAAACATCCTTCTTAAAAACCAATAATGCAAACCATTGAAGCTACAAGAACATTATTTTGAAATAAAAAATTGTCACATACTGTTTGTAAGCAGTTATAAAATTACATTTAAAGGATAAAATCTATGAATGTCACATAGTGCCTCAAAATGTACACAGGGGCAGAAAGTGTTCAATATCACTGATGGAATGAAACAGTAGTAAAAACATAATCATATTTTTTTCTTTTTTTTTCTTTTTTTTTTTTTTCAGACAGTTTATAGAAGCAGTTCAGCATTTTTAATACATGTAGTCTTATATCTCCATGTTTTGGTCACTGTGTGTCAGGAGAGATACAGAAATAACATACAGACCAGTAGAATTACTTGTGTGATTGTACCCACATTAAATTAATTTTAATTAGTGACTCACCTCCATCATGCCCAAGGATTCATGTGACTGTTAGCAAAAACATAGCTATATTAGATCAAACTTGTCTGTGAGAGTGGGCAGAGGGAACAAATTCCTGATTACCAGGTTTTGCAGGAACTCAGTCCTGGCTGTGACTATAGGGAGGTGTAAAGCAGGAGGGTAATGCAGCAGATCTAGATATGAACCTTCTCTCAAGCACAGGAGGAGAGATAGAAGTCTGCATATTTGTAATATTGTTGGTAAATATATTTTCTATTTTTCTAGAACATTATGCAGCACTTCTGACAATTCATACTTATAAATAACTTATTTCTTACAAGCAATATTTCAAAATATTTGAAATTTTATATTTTGAATAAAACTTTATATATCCTACATAGAACAAATATATCACAACTTCAGCTTGTCCAGTGACTAATGAATAATCATGACCCAAAGCATTTATTGTAGAAAAGCACACAATCCTAGCATAAAGACTAGAAATGACTATCATATCCCTACAAATTCTTCCAGTTGTTTCTTATCCTCATGACTAATAATGCATACCCTTTTCCCAGGCTTAATTTATATAAGTTTGAATTTTAGCCACTGAAATTCTTCGTACTTCTTTAGTCTAGTACATTCAAGTGTCCTCTTCCATTAGAAATCTTTTCAATTACTGATAATTCTACTAAATTACCTTTTTAACCTTCCTTTGGATAAACTAGCAGAACAGCAAATGTTAAGAACACACGTAGATTGGCCACATGGCTTAAGGGAGATATAAGTCCACCTTCATGTCTCTCATTAGCTGTTCTCTGTATAATGTAAATTTTTCTAATCAGATGAAGTGGTCCAGAATTGTATAGTCCTCCCATTCAGACATTACCTAAATGCATGCAGCTCAGAATAATTTAATGTATCTAATGCATTTCTGTATAATTTAAATAGGGTTTTTTATTACTATTATCTCTAAGATTCTGTTGTCTTCAAAGGATTTTTAAGTTATATCAACGTAAATCAAGATTGTCTCATTTAGTGTCATTTCATCTATAATGGTATTTGGAAACCAACTTTCACCTTGATTGATGACCAGTAGGCTACCATAGGAAGTCAAAGTAAAGTCAGCAATGCAATTATAATAGAGTTGGATTCTTTTAACTGTAGAGTGTAATTCTGAGATGTGCTCCATCCTGCTTATGGCAGTTTGATAAGCAAATTCTTGTGTGATCACTTCTTGGAACACAGACTTGCCTCATTTTGCGTTCTCACCAACTGATTTAATAGTTCTCCACGACGAGAATTTAGTAGGTAACATGAAGTACATTACATGAAGTGACAAACATTGTTCAAGTGAGGTAGGGATGAGCATCTAAACCTTAAGAAACAGTGGCTTACTTGCCTTTTCCTCAGCCTCCATGGTCAGTTTTCTTCGTTCTATAGGAGGTGCACATTTTCTGATAAACAAAGAAGGGCTATCATCCATGCAGAACCACCTGAAAATTGCAGGCCTGAAAAACTCAGGTGAGCTGGTAATTAAATTTGTGGTTGAAACACATCTGAGTTGTGGATAAGCAGTTTGTATTCAAAGCAACACACATATGTGTATTCCAGCTTACCGGGAAAAGTTAATTCCCTCTGTTCAATTAGCAGCATATTGTGTTTTGCTTACGAACGGCCTTTCTTAAGTATCTTTGTTTGGTTTTACTCCACAATCCACCCTTAGTCACATTCTTTTTAGAGGAGAGGACAGTTATTATTCATTATTACGTTATTAATAACACCAGTTAAATAGGGGGGGAAAGCAAACAAATGAAAAGATAGGAGGTGGAGCAGTGATTGGTACTTCCTAACCACAAGTTAGCTGGTCTATACTGGACTTTTAAGAAGCTTTGTCAACAAATACTCCATCATGAATTATGCATTTTATCAAATCTATTAATTCCACCACAAGGGCCCGAGACTCAATTCTCCTCCTGTCTACTGGCATCACAAGGAAATCTAAAGGAGAGACTGAAAATGGCCCTACCATTCATCACATTTTATTTGGCAGATTCAGAAGAGCACATTATTTATACATGAAGATTAAATATGCATTTATTTGTCACAAACAAGGATAAAATGATTAATATGACTTCTGAAAACCAAAAGGAGTTTACAAGGGAAACAACCGATCCAGGATTGTAAAATCACAATAAACTTTTCAGTTATATGACAAAATGATAGAATAATGGGTAATTTTACTGCATAACTGAAGACATGGTGGTAGTTTTGCATCACAGAGCCTCTACAGATGAAAGCCTGATTATGAATTAAGATATTATATCAAATAAAAAGCTCAAGAAATATAACCAGATAGGCTTTGTTGCATCTTGCATTAGTAATGAAATACTTCCTTTTCACCTAAATGTATTTAAACAATAATTGTATTCACCAGCACCATGGAGGTCAGAGAGTGTGGAAAAGAGTAATTGAAGTGGATGAGGCTGGAAGTCTGAGATATCAGTTAAGATAGGGATATTTTCTAGATTTGAAAGAGCATAGTCTATAATCCAGCTACATTTCTCTTAAGATATCAAGAAAAACAGGCCAATGAAGAGGGTTTTTGGAGAGCAGAGGCAGCCTCAGGCAAGAGTCTGGCGGAAGGTTTGAATAAGCAGTGAGAGAAATAGCTAAATGTGAAGGAACTGCTGAAGGATGACCCTCTCAGGACTGCCATTCTCTGTGCATCAGGGGGCTGAACAATAAGGAAAGAGAGATGACATGGTGAGGGTAGATCACAGAAGAGTACAATTACTAGGTTGGAAGAGATCTCCAAGGTCATCAAGTCCAACCATTGCCCTAACACCTCGACTAGACTATGTCACCAAGTGTCGCATCCAGCCTTTTTTTAAACACATCCAGGGATGGTGACTCCACCACCTCCCCGGGCAGACTATTCCAATACTTTATTATTCTTTCTGTGGAAAACTTCTTTCTAATGTCTAACCTATACCTTCCTTGGCACAGCTTGAGACTGTGTCCTCTTGTTCTATCAGTTGCTGCCCGGTGGAAGAGACCAATCCCCACCTGACTACAACCTCCTGTCAGGAAGTTGTATAGAGTGATAAGGTCACCTCTGAGCCTCCTTTTATCTAGGCTAAACAACTTTAACTCCCTCAGTCATTCCTCATAGGGCTCCAAACCCCCCAGCCTTGTTGCTCTCCTCTGGATGCGCTCAGTCATCTTCACGTCCTTCCTAAACTGAGGGGCCCAGAACTGGACACAGTACTAAAGGTGCAGTCTCACCAGTGCCAAGCACAGAGGTAGAATAACCTCCCTGCTCCTGCTGGCCACATTATTCCTAATGCAGGCCAGGATGCCATTGGCCTTCTTGGCCACCAAGGCACACTGCTGGCCCATGTTGAGTTGGCTGTTGACCAGTACCCCCAGGTCCCTCTCCACCTGGGCACTGTCCAGCCACACTGTCCCCAGCTTGTAACATTTCAGGGGGGTTTTGTGGCCAAAATGCAGGACTTGGCACTTAGACTTATTAAATTTCATCTTATTAGATACTGCCCAGCTGTCCAACTGATCCAGATTTTGCACCTAGCGCACCAGGTGCCAGTTCATTCTTCCTACATGGAGCACTGTTGCTGAATATGGCTGTGCACCTGAAGTCAGTGCCAATATCATACCACTTTTGGGTGGTCTGGGCAGAAGTCATAGGTTGAAAAGAATCCCAAATCACTGATAATTAAGAATACTTATTTGACTGGCACTATTTCTTTGTCCATACAAAACAAGTCCCCTTTCACGAGATAAAGGTAGCAATACAGAATGCAGGTACAAGTCAGAACAATAACAGTATGATTTAAAGCTTATGGAATATTGTTTCCTTTAAGCTGCGTTTTAAATTTAGCATAAGAACTTGAGTTTAAGAATATAAATTTAACACATTGAGTTAAGCACAAGCAGGTTGCAGGAAAAAAAATCATTTGATGAGATGTGGGTGTCCAAGGGCTGTCAGGGGACTGTTGGGTGGCCTCTGTGAGGAGTAGCCAGACCTGCCCTGTGCTGGATACAGGCAGTTCCAGTTGACTCAAACTGACCCAGTGCAGGGCATGGCTGAGTCCTACACTCTGCCAAGTTGGTGTCTTGGTGATGGAGTCTTCCCTTTGCTCTAACCACAAGGCTTGGCATGCTGAGGGCAAGGAACTGTTATTTCAACATTGGGGCTGTACCACACATGTCCAATGTGTGTCCAGTGTTAATATATTAATGTGCATAATGGGCACTTTAAATGGCTGAAACAGAATTACCAAACTTCAGTACTTCAGGAGTGTTGTGAGAAGCTGCCAATGCTAAAAATCCAAATTTGGAGCTCAAACACTTAGAGTCACTTAGAGTCTGCCTGAACATTACCTAGGGCACTGGAGAAAAATGTCAGCCCCACAAAATGTAGCAATGGAGGGGCTTCCCTCATTTATATTAAAGAAGAATTTGCAGTGCTTCCTTAATCTCTAAACAGATGTCCTGTAATACAAATATCTTGCCCTCTTGGGCAGTATTCTTCTCAGTGGAAATCTCTCAGAAAAGATCTCTCTGAACTCCATGTGAGAATCAGAGTCACAGGTATCTTCTGCAAATTTAGTACAATTCCTCATGGAGATATTGACCAGGATGGGACAATGTTATCAATCCTTCTCTCAGCACAGCTGGATTCTTTTTGTGCCTATTATATACAGTGAGGAAAGAAAACTGAAGTGAAGATTTCAGTGGGTTATCATCATGCTATGGAGATCACTACTTCTGTGGAAAAATCTCTCCTGCCTCTTAGTTCCTTACATATTTTTACCCTCAGTTAGATGAGCTGCATAATTCAAAAATATGGCTGTATATACACTTAGTTCTCAAAACTGCTGAGAATTATAAGCGTAAAGAGCACAGAACCATAGTCATAAAATCCAAGGAAAATGAAGCGTTTCCTAGACCTAGTTACTTGTCTAAATATAATTCATTCAGTATAGTTCATCAACTTTAACTATATCTACTTGTTCATATTATGAAGGTCAAACACAGAAATGGATTTGAACTCCAGGCACTTACATATTACTAGCTACCAATCCCATATATCAGTGGCTCATAGAGGGAACAAAAATAAACACTTCACTAACTTGATAGTCTGTGGAACAGACAGTCTGGAAAAGATGCAAATAATTAGTGACACATCATATGAGAGAGACCTGGAAGAAGGTCAAGAAATCATACCACGAGAAAGACTCAGACATTCATTTAACACAAGAGTTCTCTCTAGGTTATCACGGTTGCATTGTTTTATTAGTGTTCTTAAAGGGAGAACGAATATGCATGACTTGATAAAGCAAAGCATAGGGGTATATTTTCACTGCCTGAAAATTCATTTCAAACACTAAAATGCAGTAAGTCAGGGATATTTGGGTTTTTTGTTTGGTTTGGGTTTTTCCCCCGCATTCTTCAAACATTGGACAACTTAGGATTGAATCAATGTACAGTGGGATAGAAATCAGAACTTTTAGGGTAGCCTTGAGGGATGATCCTTGTCATTTTTTGTAATGGCAATTTGGTAGAATAGTCAATAGAACATTTATTTTTAATAGTATCGCTAGGTTCTGAAATTGTGCTCAGCAGGTTACGTGGTCCTGCAGAGATTTCAAAGATAATATTGCAAATTGTGCAATAAAGCATGTTACTTTTATCCCTGATAAAGGACACACAATCTTTTCAGATAGTTTGCAATAGTTCTTAGTTATCTCCCAGGTAAACCATACAAGAGCAACCTAAGCCTGTTCTGCAGGTTTAGCAAGATCTGGCTTTGAGGCCATCAGCAAATATTGCAGACACAACTCAAGCTTTAGCAAAATGTGCTCGTGGTTTGTAAATAACTGAGGAACAGGTTCATTCAATAAGTTTTGACCTTGATCTTGTTGAAGTTTCTGGACATGTTTAACTCATGCATATGGATAATCTTCCAGACGAAACCAGCATTATTCATAAAGTCAGCAAGTATTGAAATAAAGAGTCCAGTCCTACTTTTAGGGGTAATGGTTATTGATTATATTGTGGTGTTTGCTGCTTATCAATAAGATACATTTCTAATAGTTTTAAATATAAGTAAGGGAAACCTACTGAGATTTTGATTTCCCTGATTAAAATTTTTTACTTGCATATAACTGGAGCATCAAAGTATATCATGCAGGAAATACACAAGCCATTGGAAATAAGCATGTAAAGTCATAAGAGTAGGCATGTCAGTTTTTAGTAATGAGGCAGCAAAAGCATTTATGCTTTTAAGACATTCATGAATTGGTTTTGAAATCCTTGTAAAATATGTAGTAGGGGATTTTATCTATTTGTTATTAGGTATTTCATCACCAAGTTCAGTTGTAAGTGAAGTTAGGCTGTCCTTTTCATGAGCTTTCACAGTTAATGGCTGATGTTACAACTCCAGTGATCCTGTAGTATAAGGCTGATAGAAGTGCAACATTAAATCAGCAGAATAAGTTATTTGAATAATACTCTGAAAATAATTTTAGATATAGTGTACTAACGTGCATAATGGGCATTTCAAAGGCAGAAATTATATATTGGAGGTTGTTGTTATGAGTAAGACTTATTTTCTACTTTATAAGGATTCTGACGTATGACATTTTTTTTGTTCCTGTCAAGACAGTTGTACAGATGATAATAATGGCTACCATTTGTTTTAGAAGAATGTATGTTTAGCATACTTTACTTACATCATTACAAAATGTGTTCTACATGTGAATGATTCCTGATGAGAAGTGACACAGTTTCTCATCATAACATCTGCAAAAGTAAAGAGATAGATATACATAGACAAAGATAAAATAATGGCAGTAAAAGATGGAAATTCCACAATCAAATTTTTGAAAGGAAGAAAAAAATTGAGGAAATTTTCATGTTAATTATTTTTTTTTCACATTCTCTAGTGATAGAGAGTAAGAATGTAATAGCATCATTACAGAGTATCATTACAGAAGAATCATGGGGACTACAGGACATGCTGCGTTGTACAATAGACTGGAGCTCTTGTTATTTATATGCTGTTATTATTTCTACAGCCTTTAAAAAAAATAAAGAGGCTTAACTAACTCTGGTTTAGCAGCATTTTACAATTTGTTCTTCACAAAGCAATGTGTGCTTTACACTCTGGGATCTCTCCTCATGGGCTCTGGAATACAAAACCAGCACAAAGGCTTTCTGGTGAAGAAAAGCAGCGTCTTATGGGTAGCACCTGTCGGTAGCTTTCTGACAAAACTAAATCTAGATGTAATTTAGGCGTGCTGGACTTTCACTAATAGATGCCATTCTCATGATGAGCAGCTAAAGACATTTGGTTACCAGAGGGTCAAAGCTGGGACAGTCAATTTTACAGGCAGTTTGGGAGACATTTTTTATTTTTCCAGGTTCACTGATATGATCATAACATTTTAAGAATTTAAGTTACTGTCAGGATTTCTGAAGTTTCATGCTCACAGTCACCAATTGCAAAACATGGTAATTAAAGAATATTTAGGAATGTGTGTTTTAGGGCACCACTGTAAGATATTTAACATTCAAATTTTAAGAGTAATCATACAATATCTGCACCTGAGAGATTCTTTTATGGTGCCTTTACAGTCAGTGGGAGAAAAACACTTCTAGAGGACAATTATTCTTCTCCTAAAATACGTAAGACAAGATAGATGAAATGCATGTGAAATATATGTTTCAGAATTGGCCATACAAGAATCTAGATGATCAATTTATAGCTATGGACATTTAAAGATAGAAGAGTTAAATACCCATCTTATAAGTCAAATTTTCCAAGCAAAAGAACTCTTCTTTTAACTAGAAATGCCATGTTTTTTATTTGTATACTCCTGCTTTTCTGTGAATCATCTACACAAGCTGTAAGTGTAAACCAAATTTTTTTCAAATGTTTGTTTCTGTAAGTTTTTGGAAGTATTATTACTTATTTACTATAAAGTTTTTTATTATTTCAATTTTATTCTGTTTAGCTCTATTCACATTGAAAATTTGGAAGATCTCACAAGTTATAAGAACTATGTGCATTAATTCCAAGGGATCAACATGATTCCATGCATTCAAAGCATGCTTCATTTCTATGGCAACAAAAATTAAAAGAAACCACGGGCTTTCTAGACCCATTACATTCTACTCGCATGTGAATTTTAGCTTTATTTTGTGAGTTCAGGTTTCCTCAGTTTCCAAAAATGTTTCAGAAAGTCCTAACAGTGTCAGACCTCCTCCAGTCCATCTCAGTCAATCTGACACTTCACAACAAACCAGCTGCAGGGTAAGCCGTTACTGAGCTGAAAGGAACAGAAAAAAGACTAGCTGTCCATATAAATATGGAAAAAGGGTTTCCTCAATTCAGTACAGGCATCCATGTTCCTACAGAGATGGAAATTAACAGATTGTACTTGAACAAAAGCCCCAGATAAAGAAAAATGGAAAAACAGGATAAGAAATATCAGAAAATGATGAAGGATAAGAGGGCAGAGAAATAAAACAAACACCCCCACACAAACAAAAACCCAAAGAAAAACAAAACAAACAAACAATAAAACAGACAATAAAATTTCCCCCACCAAAACCCAAACAAAACAGGATTTCATTAAATAGGATTCAAAGCAAGGATGGGAAATAAACAATGATAAATGGTATATTAAGCAATAAATAATGCAAAATAGATCTTAATATACATATGTAGAACAGTAAAGTTAACTGTAGTCAGTAGTGACTAGGAAAATTAGATCAGGTGAAAATGATAGTACAACCAGTTTCCCAGCTGAAAATTGTGGTCACTGTAGTGACTTCCCTACTCAAATAACACCGAAGTTGTGGCCTTCCGTTGATTTCCTCAAAGACCTGTCTTTGAAGACTGTATTTTTAAAAATGACACTGCATGTAACTCTAGTATTTTGCTGACACCAAGATGTCATTCTCAGAAATAACACCTTTTTACGGTACTGCTTCCATGGTGAGGCTCTGACAGGGCACTCCTCCAGATTTCAAGGGTTAATACACAAGGGTTAGAAGAATGGTTTGCACTCAGGCAGTGGCATTAAATTGCCCTTATACTGCACTGACTCAGTGCAGTTTTAGCGAGTAATGAGTTACAAATAGCACTTGTACATACAAACCTTTCATTCATAGTTCAACAACTACATGAAATGAGTTTTGTGACCTTGATCCAATTGCCAGAAGCCAAGAGTCCAGATCAATAAAACCATAGCCTCAGAGGAGAGTAATTAGCACACTAGCAGAGAGTGCCGGTGCACTTGCCAGGCACTGAATGGTCAAACCCCTAAACCCCTTCTGTCTCCTGTCAGAAACATTCCATGGGTTGAGAAATTTTTACTGCTGTTCCTCATGTTGAACCTGGGTTTTGGACTAAACAGAAGAATGAAGTCTTCAGAGATATATATCAAGCATTTTTCTTGGAAATTAGATCTTTATGAGCAATTAGGTATATCTCATATTTAGTTCAATAATATTCTGCCACAATAAGCAGATCAGTATGTTTTTGCTGCTGATTTCCCTCATCACTCTCAGAAGGAAAGAACTGCTCCTTACTGTATGTATTTTCATTTTGCCTTTTTTAATACAAATGCAATTATCTAATTATACTCTATCTTTCAATATTTTACACAATTTATCTATAAACTATCCAAACAAATTTATTAAATGATGGCACTTAATGAAACCTTTGACAACACTGTTTGCTTATGAAATCATACATATTTCCTGGACCACATTTCTGATACAAGAGCCTTTTCAAGCACACACTTGATAATATTTGAGAATTCAAGTAACATCCACAAATGTTCTTATTATTTGCTTTTTCCCAGCATGGTCAGTAACAGGATGCTTTAGAGGAATGGTCGGATGTCAAGTTCTCAATTTACAGTTTGAGCTGTAATGTTTTCTGAGCAGGTAAACTATTTCTACTTTACCAAACAGTGCAGAGCAGCAGGGCTCTGATCAGCCTCACTTGTGACCTGCATCCACATCAGTGAACCTGGGAGCTCTATTGAGGTTCAGCCCAGGTCCTTCATCTTTCTACCTGAGCTGTGCTGAAGCACTTGTCTCTGGGCTGGAAGCAAGCATGAGCCAGCAGCCTGCTCTGCCAGCAGAGATGGCTGTTATGTACACAGGCACAGCCAGCGGGTTCAAGGAAATGTGTATCCTTTCTGTTCATCATTCATTAGATCACATCAAGATGCTGTGTCCAGTCTGGATCACGGAGTACAACAAAGGAATCTATAAATTGAGGCAAGGTAAGAGGAGTCATGTCAAATCAATAAACCAGAACTTGCCATGTTGTGAGGAGAGGTTGAGAGGGCTGAGCTTCTTCATTCTGGAGAAGAGATGATTGCTGGAAGCTGCATGGGAGCAAAAAAACAAAAAACAAAAACAAAAACAAAAACAAAACAGGTATCAACTGAAAAAATATGCTTAAGGGTAGTATTTGAACAAGCTTTTTGGGTTGGTTGGTTTTTTTCCCACAAGGACAGTGAAGAATGGGAATTATTAGTTTAGTCAGGCTGTGTTGACTTCATCTATGTAGGTTTCCAAGACCTGCCTGGAGAAAGCCCAGAGCAGCCTGATCTGACTCCCTGCTGCTTTGAGCAGAGGGTGTGACTGAAGACCTCCCAAAATCCCTTCCCAATTGAGTGACTCTGTGATGTTATAACTGTAATGTTGCAATGACTAGGACATTAACTTCAAAAGTAGAGCACTAGTGCAATTAGTCCATTGACATTAGCTAATGTCAATGGATTCAAACTGTTAAAGTCACCGTTGTACTGGTACTGCCACAGCACTATTTCTCTCTCTTTTGGAAGAGGATTCCTAATCCTGTGAGCAAGCAGCCCTAAGATAGAAACAAACCATATGAACTGTCTGATTCCTGATGTTCCATTCAGTTTTTATGTCTTCTTTTACCAAGATAAAATTCTGGTAAGAGGAAATGAATGATGCAGAGAAAACGACTAGCCTTAGTGGCTAATTTGGTATCTCAGTGTTTGTGTAGAATCTATATATTTCCTCTGTTACAACCAAAATCTCATTATGAGTGAAAATAATCATCCTACATTCCTTGAGCTAAGAGCATATTAGCACAATTAATGCTGTAGTGCTGTAATAGTCCAAATCATTCAAGAAAAAGAGAAAAGCCTTATAAATAAAATATTAAAATTGCTAAGTATTTCTATTATCTGCCACCTTCCTCTGGAATTATGCTCACCCTTTCATGGTTCCAATGTGTTCCAAGGTTTACAGTTTCAGTCTTCTTGAAGGGTGAGGATTTTTATGATGAGTTAGGAGTATCCCGAGGTCTTCCCTGAGAAGAGTGTGATGTTGATGATAAGATAGTTTTCCTCCTCACTGCTGAGCTTCTTTTGGCTTTCTTTTAATACCCTTCCCCATCGCCACCTACTCCCTTTTCCCCTGCTTCCAGAGAAGAGGTGAAAGCACTTCCACAGCTTCCCTGTACCCTCAGAAGCTGTTTGTCCACTTGGGACTGCCAGGATCTGCCAGCCCCTTCCCCAGCAGCACTCCCAGAGCTGGAGCTCAGACAGGCTGAGCAATGGGCACTCTGGAAACGCAGCTCAGCCCAGAACAGGGCACCAGTAACACCAGAGCACCCAACACAGCTTGTCCCTAGCAGTGGAAAAACATATTTATGGGGCCAGAGCTCACCTGTGCTCTCTGCAGACAATAACATGGATTATACGCCCTGGCTGATATAAATCTGCTAATAAATAAGGTACCTGAAAGCTTCTCAAGAGTCTGTGAACAAAAAGGAACATTTTGTTTCTCCTTAGATGTAGTGTCTTGAAGTTTACTCACCCGTCAGCAATGTGAAGAGGAGACTTTGATGCCATTCAGATGGAAGACATAAGGGAGAATGAATATTCTGTCAGGTGAAGTTTCTAATAATTACCCATTTTAATTATGTGGAAAGGGAAGGTAGATATTTTAAGTAATATGGCGAACACTGAAAATTTTTGAGACCTTATGAGTCACATTTCACAACCTTTCTCTGAAGAAAACACAAATAAGGTGAAAAATATTATTAAATCTTTTCAGGAAGTAGATTTTAAGTGAACTGCAGTTGAGAACATACTCACATGAAAATTGTTTAAAGTCATAAGTACCAGGGAGATGCAAAGGTGAAAATATTTCTGACTGTAGACCATGGATCTTACTGCATAGTGGCCACAAAGGTGACCTGCCAGAATCTTTCTTCTGCTAGATGCTATTAAAACCCCCTGATAGATTATTCATAAGCTTCAGGAGACAAGGTGAAGATCATGTCCATGCTGATAAATTAGGTGTGGATTTGTGATCTAGAGTTTGTCCTCAGTGGATGATTGAAAACGGAATCAAAGAAGAGATGAAAGTGAGCCTTTTACCCTTTGAGCCACCCTGTTTCTTCATTTCTTTTTGATTTTATTTTCCCAATATTCTGTTCACCAGCTGTTATTTTAGAAAATTCATGCTTGGATGAACATTTTAAACTATGTTGTATTAACTAAATTCCAACTTCTGAAGTATTAACTAACCAGGCACCTTTAGTGAGTCACTGACTCTGAACTGAAGGCTAACTTGATTTTCAGCACTAGATTTTTACCAAATTGTGTTTATTTGACAATACATGAGAAGCAAACTTGCTGAATAAAACATAGAGGAGTGTCTTTAAAGTTAATCCTTGACAGAGTTTGGCAGAATACTTTTTTTTTTGCTTTCTCTTTTTTCTCTTTTTATGACTCAGTAGGAATCCTCTGAAAAGTCAGATCAACAAGACATTTATATTTTCATTATTATGTTTTATGAAAACAATCCTAATAATGGATACACTTGCTCTGGGGTGTGGGGGGGAAGTTTAAGCAACCTGCTTTTAAAGAGAAATACTTTTGATGTATGTGAGAAGGACATGAGAGAAATGAAAGACTGTTGGTGCATAAGTTTATAGACATTTTGAATTAATTTGAAGTACCATTTAGGCATATTTTTCTTAAAAATATTATCATATTTTATATTAATTAAGTACTATATCTATTTTGAGAGCTTTTAAAATGAGCATGTTTGACCTGTAGATATTAATGAGCTCATTACAGAAAATGGCTATTCTTGGGCCTCTGTCTAAGCAGGTTAAATGTGACCATTAGTTGCCACCAAATCCTCTGAGCTGGTGTCTAGAAAATGGTCTTACCCCTTCTTTTTATTAACTAACATGGTAAAAGAAGTGCCTTTATCTGCAGCTGAATAGGGAGCAGCCCAGCAGAAGAAAAGATACTTAACTTCCATGTTTCCATTCACAGATCAGAATGGATTTGTTCAAGCTTCCCCCTAGATTTCCTCAAGGCATGTCCACAGTGACCCAGCCTTCCTCCCACTGGGCAAGCTTGAATCAGACCAGAGTAGCATTCACAGGCTGCTGTTGCCTCTGACCTTTCTTTATCAAGACTTCAAGCAGTGCACAGTTTCAGCTCTTTCTGATTCCTCGTGTTACAACAGATTGAGCTTCAACAAAGAATCAGGGGTAAGGGTTCAACTTCAAATTTTGTCAATGTTTTCTAGACGAATTTCAGCAGGTCACTGTTCATTCTATTTCCACTTTCCTGTCTGAAAATAGAAAAAAAAAAATAAAAAGATTTGCCTCTTTATATAGTCCATCAATATGTATAAATCATAAGTCTGTATAAATCTTAGTCTAGTTGTAACAACTGTCTCTGTTAATTATTCTACTAAAAATTACTTAGTAAAACACTTGATTCAGAATGTCTTTATGCATTTAGAATGTTTCTAGGTTTGTATTTTAGAGTTGTGGGGCTTTTTTAAAATAAAATGAAGAAAAGTCGTTACTTATATGTCAGGGTATGTTCTCTAATGATAGTTGACACTTCAGTTTGTCATTGAAGTGTTCAAGGAAAGCATCTCCACTATGAAAAAAATTACCTTTCTATTGTTTTTTTGAACAACTGACATCCGCTGATGTTCACATATAAGCAATTTTTATGTTCTCTTTAACAAAGTGTATATATTTGATAAAGATTTGTACTAGTATAACTTAAAATGTCATAGGATTTCCTCTTAGGCATCCAAAGAGTTTTATTAAATGTTTATAGAATTACAATGACAAAAAGGGACTTAAAAGCCACCTAGAATACTGTTTTTTTTGGGTCTGACCTTGCAAACTATCTTTTTTTCCCGCAGTTTACTGACTGGATTCAGTTAAAGAATTTCATTTACACCTTTATCACACAACTTATTACTTTTACGTGTTTCTACTGATGGTTCATACGTTTCTTAATCCAGCTGTTCCGAAATTAACCCATGTAAAATCAATGCAAAAGTCAAGTTTAAATTGTGGTATATATTGTTATATATTTTGTTCTTGCAAAAACAGATACATAAAATACATAATAACTGTTCCTTTTTTGAATTTGTGCTGTAGTAAATTTAGAGGAACTGAACAAATACAATTAGCAAATACATAAAAGTATTATATTCTTTATTAATTTATTGCAAGGGATCCTATTCAATTTCTATACAAAACTGTCCATGTAATACTAGAATTTATTTTTATTCAGCTGAGGTTTTGAAATGGAACCAAATTAATTTCATTATTTTACCAAATGTATTTTCAATAATTTATAGTTTTCTTAGAAAAAGAGACTGAAATTTGTAATTATATTTACTATATAAATATTGAATTCTCCTTGAATAAACACCATATTATTTTTGATAGAATTTATGAAACTACTAAATTATTTCTAGCATTTTCTTTAAAGAAAGCTAGACCTCATAAATATTTAGAAAATGTTAAGGTGGCTGTAACTTTTGAATTACAGTCCTTTTAAAAAACTAATGAATATTTTGCTTTTATTTCTTTAAAATCTGTAGCATTTTTTTTGTGCTGCAGCTCATCAGCTAAAGTTGATGGGTTTGAACATTAATTATACATAAACAGATATACATTTAATGGATATATAAAAACTTCATATACTATAATTCCAATTGTCTGTTCTCATAAAGTTCTCAGGCATATTGCGGTATGCAGTGCCATGAGATAAAGTGTTTATGAAATCTCCAGAATGTGGTCTAGAAAGATAAGTCACGTAGTGCAATAATTTTCCAAATCCGATGGCACATAAGAAGAAGGTAATAAAGGTAGGAAAGGGTTGGGTAATTAATAATTAATCAAAATGATAACATGAAAGGAAAAAAAAACATATCTTGATTAATCAACTTCTCATCTCTCATCCAGCTGTTAAAAGTACAGGAAACAACACAGTAAGTGCATCACCAAGGTGAATTTATAGCTAGAGAGCTAAAGGACTCTGACGTACTTTTGACTGCTTACTTTGCAGTTTAGTAAGAAACTGAGTTTAAAACAAATCTAGCTAGCTACCTGTTTAGGCCTAGTATTTACAGGTGTACAACCACACATATTATATTCACATTCTTATTATTTTAGAGTGTAATTCTTTTAAATCCAATTGAAACTGGGAAAAAATAAAAAGTATCTTATTGTGGCTTCCTTGTTCTTCTGAAAAATTTGCTTCAGAAGCATGAGAACATGTGTTGCAACTTCAATTTTCTTCTACATGTTTTAAAATTTAAAAAACCAAAAACACCTTTATTAGTCCAGAAACAAACATTTTCATTCTAAAGACATTAAATTGAACAAATTAGAGATCTCCCTGAAAGATCTCTTTCCTATTTGAAAAGCAAGACACAAAAGCTGTCAAAAGTCAATTAATCTTAAAGATAGTTTGAATATTTTTGTTAAAAGACTAACACACATAGATCTGACTTTCACCATAGCAGCTCTTATTGCTGTTCTTCCTCTCAAACCCATCCTTAATGACTGACACTTTCATTTAGCATTTCTTGTATTGTTTCCATAATTAACATCCAATCTCTCAGAAGGACAAGCTTCCACACAGACATTTTATGAATTTTACTGAGATGTTTGAGTCTTACTGAACTGAGGGCACTACAGGACAAATTGCTTAGACTATTAATTAGATATACAGGGAAAATTAAATTTTCCTTTAAGAACTGTGTTTTTGTTTGTGCTTGAGATTTTGTACTTTGTCTAATGATTGCTTAAAGTGACCCATATAAACAGCTTTAGTGCAGAAGATAGAAAATTGAGCTCCCCACTGCAAAGCTCAGACAAAAGGCACTCGTTCTACAGTTGCTTCTCTTATTCCTTGTACCTGGCCATACTTATCTTTCTTATTTTTTCTTAGAGCAACAGAATGGTTTGAGCTGGAAGGGATCTTAAAGATCAACTGCCATGGGCAGGAACATCAGGTTGCTCAGAGCCCCATCCAGCCTGGGGATGGGGCATTCAGAACTTCTCTGGAAAACCTGTTCCAGTGTTTCAAATATAAAAATATAATATCAATCTACTCCATAAAGCATTTTCTCCAAGATCAGTATAGCATGATTGATGAAATACAATAACCTTGGTGAGGCACTGGCTTTAGTAAGCATGAAGAGAGACATGGGATGTTGACAGCATCCATACTTTTCAAAAAAAGGTATTTTAAAAAATAATGAAAATGTATTAATTAGAAAGTTTCAACAGCATCAAAAATAAAGACCACACAAAAAATCAAACTCAAAAATATATTTTGAAGACTGCTTAGACACTTGCACAATCACATTAAAAGTATTTGCCTTTTCTGTTTCTGTTGTGCAGAGTTTTTAGAACACCATGTACTGTTATATAATCTGTGTATGCTACCAAATTACTACCAGTAATGTCAGCACCTCCATATTAAGTTGGTGTTAATATAATTTCACAGTGTTTAAACAGTACTGTTCAGATGTTCAACCACAGAAAGGGACAACTAAGGATACACTGTCTATAACTATCTGAAAGGAGGTTGGAGTCAGGCTGGGGTCGGTCTCTTCTCTCAGGCTCCCAGTGACAGGATGAGAGGACACAGGGGAGGTTGAGGTTGGATATTAGGAGAAACTTTTTCACAAAGAGAATGATTTCCCATTGGAATGGGCTCCTCAGGGAGGTGGTGGAGTCACCGTCCCTGGATGTGTTTAGGCATTGGTTGGATGATGAACTTAGTGACATGGTTTAGATGGTTTAGATGATGGGTTGGTGTTGGTTAGGTTGTTAAGTTAGGTAAAAGGCTGGACTTGCTCTCTACAGTCTTTTCCAACCTTGCTAATTCTGTGCAATTCAGTGTGTAATCAGAACATTTTCACTTCAATTAGTTGTTGTTGCTAAATATATACACATATATGCATATAATCCACATATATTCCTTTGCCATACCCAAAACTGTTTCACAGAAAAACATGCTTTCTACTAAGCTATTAGAAGTATTTTGAAGCTGTAAACTATTTTTGAAAATCACATTTAAAATGTCTTGTGCTCCTAAATATAGGTTGATTATAGTGCTTTTTTAAAAGATTATGTGGTTGAATAAGGTTTTTCCAGCTACTAATTTTCAATTTTGAAAGTAAAACATTTTCTGCTATCCGTTAATGTTCTATATTCTATGAGTATGTATGAACATGTACACTCCTGTACTTCAACAGACTTCTAAACAGATATAGACACTTCTTGACTCTTTGGAAACTTTTTTCATAAATACATTCACTTCAATGGTCTAAGTGTGACTTTTAGTATTGTTTCTGTATACTTGTAAGTGTGTTAATTATAAATCAGACTAAGAACATAGTAATAAACCCTTGAGAATGTTATTTTTGTAATTCTCTAATAATATTGCTCTGCAGTTTCCAACTGATAAATTACATTAAGACTTCAAAAGAAGCATTGAAAGAACATCTTTATTGATGATCTGGATGAGGGGATGGAATCCGTTATTAGTAAGTTTGCGGATGACACCAAGCTTGGAATGAGTGTCAATCTATCAGAGGGAAGGAGGGCTCTCCAGAGAGACCTTGACAGGCTGGATAGATGGGCTGAGTCCAGTAGTATGAGGTTTAATAAATCCAAGTGCCGGGTTTTGCACTTTGGCCGCAATAACCCCATGCAGAGTTATAGGCTGGGGTCGGTGTGGCTGGAGAATGGCCAGGCAGAAAGGGACTTGGGAGTGCTGGTTGATAGGNTGTTCAGCCTGGAGAAGAGGAGGCCCAGGGGTGACCTTATTGCTGTCTATAACTACCTGAAAGGAGGTTGTAGTCATGCGGGGGTCGGTCTCTTCTCTCAGGCTCCCAATGACAGAATGAGAGGACACAGTCTTAGGCTGCATCAGGGGAGGTTGAGGTTGGATATTAGGAGAAACTTTTTCACAAAGAGAATGATCCCCCACTGGAATGGGCTTCCCAGGGAGGTGGTGGAGTCACCGTCCTTGGATGTGTTTAAGGATAGGTTAGATGATGAACTTAGTGGTATGGTTTAGATGGTTTAAATGGTTTAGATGGTATAGATGTTAGACTGATGTTGGGTAGGTTGTTAACCTAGGTAAAGGTTTGACTTGATGATCTCCATGGTCTTTATTAATTCTGTGTAATTCTGTGTAAAAAAGAGTACATGGATTTTTTTGGCAAAATGCTGAATCTCTGTGAGTTAAAACCACACCAGCACAACATATGAATTATCATCAAGGTGATATTTTCTTGCAGCAGGCCAGTTGTGTTCTATATTATTGCAAAATGAGTCACAAACATTTTACTTTTGAAGGCAAGTCATTCTCAATTTTTAAATTTTTTTAACAAAACCCAATTTTTCTGAAGATAGGACAAAACCTTTCATACACAATGAGTCTGATTCTTAGCAGCAAGTCTCAATTCACCCAAATTACATAAAAACTGCCACATAAGATGATCTGTGTAGTCAAAACCATAATTTTTAGGTGTTAAAACTAAAATATAGAAATATTCTTCATCTCAATTACTGTTTCAGGTAACTTTCACCTTCTATTGCCAAGCTTCTAAGTGCTTTTTCAAACAGTGAGACACCTATATACAGTCTAGGATTTTTGTGGCAGATATGCTTATATGAACTAAAATTTGAATTATATTCTTGTACTGATAAAAGAAGTAAAGATTAACAATTGTATCAGAATTGAGGAAGAAAAGAGTCTTGGTGGAAGAAAAAAAAAAAAGCCAATCCACTCATTCTTTACATATTTAATCAATTAGCATTATTTATACCTCAAGCCCTAGTTTGGTTTTCAGGATTATGTCTTTCTTTACTGTATATATTAAAAGTGATATTTGATATTAGTCCATTTTAGCAAGCTTTCAGAAGGATTAAAATTTCTTTCTAATTTGAAATATATAATCAAATATGAAAAATGGAGAGATAATATCTTTCTCTACAAAATATAATTTTAAGGAAATCTAAAAGGAAGAAAAACAGTTAAGTGAAAAATTGTAAACACCTCCTAAACAAATTGTGTTGATATAAGGTAAACCTGACTTAGGTAATACATTTTAGGGATAACTACTTACTGCATTTATATTCTGCAATTTGTTTCCTTTTACTTATAGTTTATAATGAATTGACTTCTTTCATCCTTCCCCTTCATCAATTCAAAGAAGCAATAAGTATTACTAAGTCAATTCAAATAAGGATGCAATTTAGAGGTTCCATCACGAATCAGACATCTTTCATAGTCATAGATATAAAAAGGACTCTCAGCAAAAGTCTTCTCCAGCCAGGGAGTGCTACAACATGCTTTACATTTTCTGTGCAACAGGGATACAAAATTTTGGCTCAAGTCTCTCCCAGACACCAAAGACTGTGTAGACTGGATTTCTTGGGTCCCAATTTGGTCCAATCCTGACTCTGCAAATCAGGATTTTCTTATTCTCTTTTTCAGCTTTTGTGACTTGATTAGCCTTGTTTGGGTCCTCACTCCCTTCATTTTTCTCTACATGATGGGTAGTATTGCAAATCTCATCATAGCAGGAGGCCTTATAACTATAGCTGAAGTAATTTCTCATGAGGAGGTGCAGGAGCCAAGCATCTGAGTTGAGCTGTCTGATCTGTCTCTCTGATCTGCCTCAATAAGCTACAAACAATTTCTTGAATAAAAAAAATAAATGCTGGTTCTCCTTTAAAGTTGGAAAGACACACAGTTTATTCCCATGCATTCATTTTCCTGAAATGTAATTTAAATAAGGGAGGAAGAAAAGTAAAGTATGGTATGGAAATTAGGGTATGGTAACTGTACAAAAATGAATGGCAGTTTCAAGGTCCAGTTTTCCAGCACATAGGAAGATGATGCATCTAAAACTGTACAAAATGGGCATAGTGTGTCTTTCACATTTGAAAGTGTTTTCAACCTGACCAACCTCTGGATGGAGATCGTTATGGTCTCAGTATATGAGACCTCTACCTTCTCTAGGTAAACTGGATTGTTTTTTCATTTTGGCAAGAAGCTTTATATATCCCACCTTCATCTGTGAGGATGTACAAGTTTTGTGCACACATCAGGGCACACTTTATTATGTGAGTAAACAGGCAATTATGTTAACAATGTTAATAAAATCATAGTCCATGAGTATATGCATTTTCTCAAGTTCTTCTAATAGTGAGAATTCAGTGTTCTCTGTGATGTTCCTGTAAATATTTAATACATATTTATACAGCTTGTACAAATATATATCTGTATAAATTTACAGTAAAATATTATCTACATATATTTCATGGATTTGATAGGTAGGATATTTAAATAAAATTATTCTACTATTCCTAAATTTTAATTTTATTATAGTGATACAAATATTTTGCATTTTTGATTAGTCATCTAATAAAATTTTTCTAATTTGGATTTGGCTACTGAAAGATTTTTTTTATATCTGAGTGAAGATGTAATAACAATATGAAATAAAATTTTTATTCCAAAATGAAAATTACTTTGAGGGGGAAAATAAAACCACAACAACTAATTAAATATCACAGTCTGAATCTATTTTTTCTTATTTACAACCACTACCTGAAAATAATAGATCAATTTAAGAAGAAATTACAAAGTATTTTGGGTACCCCTGTATATTGTATTCATTTTTTGGTTTTGCTTTGTTGCAGTTCTTTTTACTAGCTGGTAAATCAGAAATGATGCAACTTTCAGCAATTTCATTGACCCCATGTGTTTAAGGTCAAATAGCAAATGTCATTGTTTATATTCCTCACCAGCATTATTTACTTGACAGTATTTATTACTTGCTATGCAGTGTGGATTCCTGACCTGTGCTGAAATCAATTACTTAAAGGAGCAAGGATGTTGCTGCTTCTGGAAACCTACATTTAAAAAATAAATAGAGAGAGAATCTTACCCAGTCATGCTATATGGCATGACATTTTAGACAACGTATTAATTGTTTGGGATAAGGATCAGTTGGTGTCTCTATCACACTGCTCCCTTTGACACAGCAACAACTGGAGAATCTTCTTTTCTCTTTGTACTGCAAAGTCTTCTCTCCTGTTGATGTGGAGAATTCAGTGCAGTTACTTGGGAGTCCTGACACAACAAGTTCAATATGCATTTGCCTTAAGTAGACACCTGAAAGAGTTAAATACCTGTTTAAATTCAGTATACAGGTATTCTATTTGCTCTCCTTATTTTGAATGAGACAACCCAAACACCAGTTTTTTATTATTTTGTTCTTATTTGTAAAGTCTTTCTAATTAACAAGCAATTTATGTCCAAAAGGATTCTAATACCTATTGCTATACTGTGTCTTATACTTAGAAGTTTTTTGTTTTCCTGCTTTGAAACATGTATGTCCTGAAAATTTTAAAGATAGATTAGAAAAAGCAGATGTAATTGAAAGAGATAGTATCAAGGAGACAAGGTATCTCCTTGTCCTGATATTTACTGGTCCATAAACTGTGGATATAACAAGATCTGCTGAAGGGATTGACTATTCCAACTAAGAAGGAAACAAGCTTTGTTGCCCTCAGCTGATTATATTCTGCCAAATCATTGCCTATTTCACAGGTTCTGACATTACTTACTGTGCCGAAAGTGTCATAATTGAGAAAAAAAAAGTCACTCTGTTGTCTTCTTTAAATCTTATGAATAATCTGTGAAACCACAGATTGTTATCAACTTTCAGCTGAGATGGAATATCTTACTCTTAACCGTGAAAACTATTTGAATTAACTTCATAAACATCCAAAGGAAAGCAAAAATTGACAACAAGCAGTTGAAATTGTGCACCAAGTTAACTCTCGATTGATCCTTACATGTAGGATGTCTCACTGAAATAAAGATGCCATTTTCCTTTAGTTTATTCCATTAACACAGTTACCCCGTGTACACATTCTTTTTAAATGAGATAAATATATGAAAAGTAAGTAAATATGCAGATCCTGTTTTTAGGAGAGACAAATAGATGAGCTCATCATGACTAACTTAGATGGGTGCTGTCTTTGCATTAAATATAGAATCGAGATCATGATCATAGAAGTGAATATATCATTATGATAATTTCTAGTGTTTAAACCATACATCTTCTTTTGCCCCTGAGATTTTGGTACAAATCTTTTAGTGTCAATATTGTAAAGAAATAGCATGAACTGGTTTATGCTTGGAATGATCAGGGATACAGATAAAAACACAGCTTTGGAAAATCATAAGCACCTTTCTCACCTGTGCTTTAATTCAAATGTTTAAAAAAGTATTTGCAAATCTTTTGATTTCTGTTTTAAAGTTCCTAAGAACCTTCTTACTGCACCTGCATTTGGAAGTCACATATTTCAAGCATAATTACCTTTAAGGATTTTGATTCTTGATATCAAGACCTATATCAAGTAAGTGTTAGAAAGTTAAAACTATTAAAAATTTATATACCTTAGTTTGTACTCAGAGTTGTTGGGAATGTTCCTTACCTTTTTTTTTCAGGGAGAAATTCATGTCTTTTCAGTCAATTAACTGTTAAAGCTACTCGGTTCTTTCCAGACAGGAATGAATTTTCTAATAATGGCAAGTGACTGAAGCTGTGACTGCAGCAGGGTAGTGCAGGAGAGAAGGGATAATGCCCTATCAAATCACTTTCAGTGTTGGAGATTATAGGAACACCCAGGGCTGAACTTCCATTCAGCAGAAGTCATCCAAGAAAAAAGGATATAATGAGAGACTTCATCTTAGAGCAGTATGCTCCTCAGCAAGAAAAGGCTGAAATTTATCTAACAGACTGCTGCTTATCTCCTAGGAGATGTTTGAATTGACTTTAGAGATAGGTGACTTGTTATGCCACTTGCAGGGGAGAACACAGAAACAAAATGAAACCAAGCTACGATGGAGCTAAAGGAGAAGCAGTGATATACTTGGGGTTTTTCCCTTGTCTGCCTCAGAAGAAAGTAATTTTTTTTTTATTTTTCCCAACCTTTGTATTTCATTAAAATAAACTTATTTTATTTTACTTGAAAGTTCACCCTAATGTTGCCAGATTATCAATAACCAAAAAGTCCAGAGCTGAAAACAAATCACAGATTCCCAACTACGGAAATCTGAACCTCAGGACTGAATCTTCTGTAGGTCTCTTGGTCTACATTCACTAGGATGCAAGGACGTGATTACTGGGTCTGAGAACACAAGATGTGAGTATACCTCTGGAAATTATAAAGTGGAGTATTTTTGAGACTGTATGCATCCTCTGTGGGTGCATTACCTGTACCTTAGAAGGAAAGGATAACACCAAGAGAATGCAATAAAAATAAACTTACCAGAAACGTGGGAAATAAGAATACTTGTGGAGGAAACTGGATAATATTTATACAAAACATAACAATAATGCCAAGATGTAAATAATAGCATTAGAAATAATGACAGTGATTTATCCTGTGAGCAAGGAAGGTAACTCAAAGGCTTACACAATCACCAAAACTTTAGTTAATTCTTAGGTCTGTTTGCAGAGGATATTTGTTGATCTTCCCAGGATTTTGGAATTGTAGGCTGGCTGGTGTCAGTCACCAGCTAATGTTGCTGTAAGGAATCAGGGACCCATCCAGCATTGGCAGTGTGACTTTTTGGTGGGGATTTGGGGAATAAACCTATCTACAAGAGATCATCATAAAGTTGCATGAGATCTATGTTGAGTTGAACAACTTCATATAGATCCCTGAACCTCAGCAAGCTAGGACCAAAAGTCATTACTGCGGGATTCATTCCAGTCTTCTCAGGAGCTCACTACAAACATACAGTGGAGTAAATTGCAGCAAATGTGCTGACTTAAACAAATCTATCTGTGACATCTTGCTGCAGCTCTGTGTTCTGTGATTCCCAGCTGGCTTTGGGTGCCTATTCAGCCCTTTTGATCTCTACCTAAGTCAACATGTTTATCTCCTCCTTTAACTTGACATAAGGCCAGTATGGACACACCCTAATGGCCTTGCTACTCACAGACTGTATATTAGAGCAATTATTTTTGTACTAGTAGCAAACCTTCAATGACAATTCAGCATTGCTCTGACCAACCACTACACCCACTCTTTATCTAGCTGAACAAGAAGTGCCTTCCAGACACTCGGACTGCACACTTCTGGAGAGAGGGACTGGAATATCAGTGTGACAGATGATTCCACCACCTCCTTGAAGAGTCTATTCCAATGTTGAACAGCCCTCTCCACAAAGAAATTCTTTTTGATATCCAACCTGAATCTCCCCCATTGCAGCTTGATTCCATTTTCTCTTGGTCTCTCACTGTTTTCTGGGGAGCAAAGACCAACCTTGACCAGGCTACGCCCTCCTTTCAGGCAATTGTAGAGAGGGACAAGGTTCTCCCTGTGCCTCTTTTTCTAACAAGGCTAAACACCCCCAGCTCCCTCAGCTGCTTCTCATCAGATTTGTGTTCCAGACTCTTCCCCAGCTACATTGCCCTTCTCTGGACACGATCCAGCCCCTCAATGTCTCTCTCAAATTCACTCTAACATTTCTGCATGAAATTTATTTTTTCACGTGCTTTTTAGAGAGATGGTGGTAAAAGACTAAATTTTTTTCTTCCTGAATTTCGATACAGCTTTGATTTTAGAAGGAATTACAATCTTCTCTTTGTTAACATTCTTATCTGAAGTAATAAATAAGTTTAATATTTGAAGTAGCATTCTGAAATATATTTGTGCATAAAATATTGAAGTGAACTAACTATATATTTGTGTCAACAATAATAATTATAATAACAACAACAACAATAATAATATTGACACCTTTGTTCTGTCCAAGAAAGCATTTAACAAAAGTAGAAGCTCAAACCACTACTTTATTAGTCTCTGCCAGTTACTGTATGGAGATGTATCAAGCTATACCAGGATAATACATAGAAATAACAGTTCAGGAAGGATGTTGATAACCTTGTTATTCCTGCTTCTGTTGGCTTACTCACTTTACGCTGCTGAATCATCCTTGACATGTCATTTTTCATTATTTATAAATGTGATAGAGTGGCCAACATATTCTATTCTATGAGGTCCAGCTTTCACGTGGAATAGTAAGATAGAGGGGGGGAAAATAGATCATGCACATCTATAAAACTAGAAATTTTTGGAAAATTGAACTACTTATGTTTCATTCTTGTGTCTCGGTTCTATTTTTAACTGAAGGATAGATTCATGCCATTCCATTTTCTTTCCCTGTTTCACCAGTTATTTTTTAAGATTATCTCATTTTTGGATATTTTTATTTTTTTTCCTTTTGGAATGGTGTATCAGAACAGGATGTCAAAACTATTATTTCCTAAAAGATAACAGGGACCTCCAGGTTGCATTCACTGACCAAACTACAGTGACTGTCATGGTTCAAAGCAAAGGTGACACAACAACCAGTAAATTAAATAATTAACAGTACTGTTAGTATTACTCTATTGGGTAAGTATTCATAGATTGATAGTATATCTTCAATAATTTGAAATGCAAGCCTTGTATGTGTTTTCTTTCCTAAAAATCTGAATACATTGGGGCATTAAATTCATGATGTGCGTATAGCTATTGCCCATACGTTCTTGTGTATCTAACATGGCCAATATGAATATTTTGTAACTGATGTGAGTACCAAACTGGGTCATGCATCTTGCTCTTCTGAACTTATATAAACTAAAATTGGGAGAGAAATTGAGACCTTTTTAAAGTATTTGTTTTTTTTAAAAAAGGCATGCAGACAAACTACATCTTTTTCATTGTATCAGAACCTATCAGTGCTCATTACTATGAAGGCAGTTGCCTACTTGTAAATGCATCTGCACAGTTTGAAACTTGCAATAGAGCTTTCTGCTTTCCTATTCTTAATACTACTGGTGGTTGAAATTCTGTCAGCAGAAAAATCCTGACAGTGATGGTGTTCACATAGCCAAGAATGTGTTAATCCTCTTCTCTTACCTTTTGGAAAGAGCAAACTTTTGGAAGAAGTAGTAGACAAACAGAAATATTCAATCCAGTTGTTACAATTGATTAAGAAAAATAATAGTAGATGAATAGTCAGTTGTTGGCTCAGAGTAGTTTGCTTTATGTGTTATTAGTACCATTGTATTACTGTTTCAAGAGAATGCACAACAAAAATGAAAGGAGAGAGTGAGTCTGTTGAGAGATATAAATCCAGAAAGGAGAACTTAGAGAGGCTTTCAGCATCACTTTCCAGCATAGCAGGAACATCCACAGTACGTGGTACCGTTGCACAGATGCACAGTCTTGTCACTGAGACTGATGTTGGATCTGCCCTGCTTGAGTGGGAATGTGAATTGTTTTTATCAAAATTAATCTGACTCTGCATTAATGTAAGTTTTAGCATGAAGCATAGATAAAGCTTCACATCATCTCTCACATGTCTTAGATTCATCAGACTAAACCAGTCATAGCAGCTGAAGTTATTGATTCTTATGAAAGCAAAATGTGTTGCTCTCTCAACATTGCTGAGGCTGGAAAGTACTCCTGAAGGCCATCTAGACGAATTCCTCCTCAAAGCAGCATGAGCCAGAGCAAGTCACCCCAACTGGGTTTTCAATATTTCCAAGGAGAAAGGCTCAATTACCTCTCAGCAGAACCTGCTCTATTGGTCTACCACCCTCACAGTTAACGTGTTCTCATGTATAAATGGATTTTGGTGTGTTTCAGTGTATTTTCTGTATTCCGGCATCAGGTGTTTATGTACATTGACACTCCTGAAGCCTTCTGTGTTCCTTGTGTGTCATGTGCTCCAAGCCCTTATCATCTAGTAGCTGTTTACTGGAATCACCCCTGTGTCTCCCTGTCTCTTGTACAGGGTAGCCCAGCACTGGACCCAGCACACCAGGTGGTGCTTCACCAGGGCCGAGGAGAGAGGAAGGAGTGTACTCCTTGGCCTGCTGGCAACACTCTGTCTGATGGAGGTCAGGAGACCATTGGCCCTTTTCCTCACTTCTGGATCATAGTCCACTCAACCTGGTGTCCGTGAGGAGCCACGTATGGGACTCTGCATTTCCTTTATGAAATTCCTGAGATTCCCATCAGCCCATTTCTTCAGCCTGACAATGTTCCTATGAAGAGCAACCCAACCTGTTGGTCTACCAACCAGTTTTCTGCAAACTTGCTCAAGGTGGACTCTGTCCCATCATTATTATGTTAAACAATATTGGTCCCAGTATCAGGCTTTGACATACACACTAAGGACTTTGGTTTTCCTAGCCCCTCCATGTGTGGTTGGACTGTGTCTCCATATTCTTCCTGGGTCATCTATCCTTGTTTCCACTTACTGTATTCTTCCTTTCCATGTTTAAGTTTTGTCAGGAGCTACTTATTCACCTCTGAAGGCCTCCTGCCACCTTTGTTTGACTTCTTGCACACAGGGATGGACTGTTCTTGGGCTTGGAGAAAGTGACTGTGGAAAATGAAAAAGCTGTGATTTTAAGTATTTGGTGCCTAACAGTCCAGTCTAAAGGCATTCCTAAGATTATTTTTGCATTATATATTTTAAACAGTGGAGATAGAAGCAGGCAAGATTTTCTTCCATGCATTAATATTGATTGTTACAATAATTCTCTGCAGTATTTTCCAGTTATTTTTTCATTAAAATTCCCACGTCCTGGGGCAAAAAAATTTAGTAATTTTATTAATTGACAGCATCAATATCTGACCTTTGAGATATTTCTTCATACTAAATCTTAAGCCTCTGGATTTTAAAAGGATTAAACAGGTTAATTGAACACTTTTGTGCTTTTCTTTGGTCTTAAAAACTTTCAAAAAACTTAAAAAAGCCCTCATTTTTACATATTCCATGTGCATGTTATTCAGTGCTAAAGCAAATGTATTGGATTTACTGAAATAAAATTTTGTATTTTTCAACTATTTGTTCTCAAAAGCAAAAATCTTAGGATTGGGAATAAGTTTGTTATAAACAGTGTTTTGAAAAGATTAGACAAATATTAACCTATTTCGGTTTCTTACCAAAGTGTTATAGTTTCTTTGTTCTTCTACTAAAAGAATGAAACTTATGAATGAGAAGAACAGTAAATGATGAATAGCACATCCACAAAATTGTTCATGAATGCTGGGATTTTTGCATGCAAAACTAAATATTCATACATTGAACAGTAATTTCCTAAATATTCATGTTAAACAAAAAACTTCTCTGCATGAGTGTTTGCTAGTAATGAATATTAAGGAGCAGGAGCCCAATCTACAGAACCAGCTGTGCAGAGCTGAAACAAATGCTCACTTAACCCTATTTTTGTAGTAGCTGTACAGCTCAATTTATCAGGAAACTTATACTCCTTACTTTTCACTTCATCAGGATGCACATGTACACAGACAGAGCTCTTCTATTCCCTCTACAGAGTTCTGCCAGCTACTGCCATAAATCAATGTTTTAGCTCTTTGCCCCATACCCACACCTGTGCTGTATAGCACTTGAGGTATCCGGAAAGCAAGCAGGGTAACTAATTTTATTTCCAAACTGTTGGATTGAAATTAGATGAAGCATTTTATAACATCCAATGCCTTTCCTGTCAAAATTATTAAGGACAAAAATCTTCAGTGTAGTATTACTGATTTACAGAATTGAAAGATTTTGTCATTTTTGGTGAGTTAAAATTCGTTAAGTGAAATCAAACTTTTGCTACTACAGAATAAGGGATTAATGGTGTCAGGGTAGGTGCATTACAAGACTGATCCTCCAGCAGCCTGTAAGATCTACATTTGATTTGGCTGAGTGACTTCAGCCATTTTGTATGGAACATTTTAACAAAAAGAAAAAAAAAAAAAAAACAGCCATTGAATGAATAAATGGATCATCCATATAGGAAATTTGCACAAATGAAGGAGGAGTAGATAACTGAAAGGACAATTTTTCCTTCTTACTAGAAATATTTGCTGATCATGAATAAGGAAAAATAGCAAGTTTTTTTTCTGAATTTGAAAAGGTATCCTAAGGCTTCTGCCTTAGCCATCTGTTGTGGTTTAGCCCCAGCCAGCCACCAAGTCCCACACTGCCACTTGCACACTCCCCTCAGTGGGATGAGGGAGAACCAGAAGGGTGAAGGTGACAAAACTTGGGGGTTGAGATAAAAGGAAAGCAAGATCCTTGTTCACAAGCAAAATAAAAGAAAGAATTAATTCACCACTCCCCTTGGTCTGGCAGTTGTTCATCCATCCCCTGGAAAGCAAGACTTCCTCACCCATTACAGCATCTTGGAAAGACAAATGCCACCACACTGGATGTCTCCCCATTCTTCCTTCTGCCCCCTGATTTATATGCTGAACATGGTGTCATACGTTATGGAATACCCTTCTGGTCAGTTGGGATCAGCTGTTCCCTCCAAAATCCTTGTGCGCCCCCCGCCCACTCACTGGTGGGGTGGGGTGAGAGGCAGAAAAGGCCTTGACTCTGTGAAAACACTTCTCAGCAATAAAGAAAACTTTCTTGTGTTATTGACACTGTTTTAAGCACAAATCCACAACGCAGCCCCACACCAGCTACTGTGAAGAAAATTAACTCTACCCTGGACTAATCCAACACACCATTCAATGTACAGAGTTACAAAATAATGGAATCTGCCACAGGCCTATTGATTTGATATATGACTGATTCCACTGGTTGTCAGTGGCTTTTTGGATAAAGCAAACTCTTGGGAATAGTCAGTTTTTGGTAAGCTGGTCATATAGCTTAAGTGAAAAACAGAATCCTAAACTACACATAGTTCTATTCTACATGTAGCTTAATTTAAAGCAGTTTCAATGATTAATGTCACTGGTTTGTAGTCTGCATGAATTGTGTTGTATGTATTTGTAATCCTTAAATGTTCAGATACTCATTTTCCTATCGATGTATGGTACAGCTCTTTGTCAAAATCAGTAGGAGAAAAGTCATGAAGCAAATGTCATACTTTCAAACTAGACCTGAGAAGTGTTGTGGTGAGAAGGATCCTGCTAGAATCCTATGGAGAAATTCTGTGACCCAGACAATCTTGTTTCACGAATCAGTCTCCTGATTTCATTTTTTTCACAGGTAAAAATTTTCTCTACTGTTTCTAGAAGAAAACACTTAAGATACATATAAGTACTTTGATTAAAATAAAATAAAAAGCAAAACAAAGCATAAAGTTACATTGCCAATAGCTGTAATACTGCTTATAGATTTTAAACAGGAAATAAGAATTTAAAAATATTCCTTATATTAAAAGGAATCAAAGATTATCTTATTTCAGATCCAAAAGTAGCTAAAAATGCAATGAAAGGAAAAAAAACCCCAACAAAACAACAGAAAACCAACTAACCAAAAAAAATCATCTAATTATTTTTTTTCTACATAAGCATTGAATCTCCTCAAAAGATGCTTTGTGAGTTATGACATGTTTTCCACAAGCATTTCCTATTTCAAAATTTTTATTTAACTTATTTGCTGAGAATGGTCAGTTTTCTTGCCTGCAGAGTCCCTTTTTTGCACCTAGTAAATTTAATTTTATATATGCAAACATCTAATATATTTCAAATAAAGGGGAAAAGGTGGGAAAATAGGTTAGAAATATACAAGAAAATGACAGAGAGGAGAGAAGAGGGTTTATTCTACTGTCTTTCCCTTTTGTGAATACACTCTATTCATCTCTGTGTTGTTAAAATGCTACTGAACTATTTCTTTTCAATCACATCTCAGCATTACTACTTCAGTTTGTCCCCTACACATAAAACCTGTAATTATTTCTTTTATATTTTTACTTGCAGCAGATTTTGTTAAAATTATAATGGTCTTTCATAATATAACACAATTTTTGCATTTCACAGTTTGAGAAGCTCTGAGAATTTTTTATGCTTTGCCAAATTACTTTTTTGTGGTCCTGGATGGTTAATCCAAAATTTTCAAGTAACTAAAATAAACTAAAACAGGGCAAGATAAATAACTAAAATAAACTAAAATAGGGCAAAAATTTATTTAAGAAAACAAAACTTATTCCAGTACAAAAGGAAATAATATGATTTTATTTGTGTATTTTTAAAATTAGTTATAAGCATTGAGGTCTATATCAGTTTATTCTCAAGAAAATACAGATCAAGCCTTCTAGAGAAACATTGGCACTAATAGTTATGGAAGGAACTAAGCAATTAATTTGCTATTTCACTTAAAATACCAAGAAGGTCTATTAAAATACCATCAATACAGATTTCATCATAATTTTAAACAGTGAACTCTCAACCAGGGGACTGTTGTTAACTCTTTGCCAATAAAAAACCTAGACAAAAACATTTGCTAAAGTCTATGATATCCTTTAAAGAAATCAATATTCACGTATTCATTAAAGAAAATGTTTAAATGCTTTGTGTCAAATAGGTAGGAAATACTGTGCCTTAAAGACAAGTCAATATATTTATTTACCTAGTAGTATCAGACTTATGAAGATGCTTCGATTTTACAAACTCCCTGTGGTATCTGGTCTAATCTGTGCTTCCCTTAACTAACAGACTCATTAAAATATTGACAACTAGAGGATTTTGGGGGAAAAAATAAAAAATACCCCAAACTGATGGAAAGAAAAGAATATCCACTAAACAGACAAGTTGGATGGGATTGTTTTAAAGGTATGTTCTGACACTATTAACTCACTTTGTAATTGACTGTGAAAAGTCAACCACTGAAAAGAAAATTTAGTTTCTCCTTGCTCAGGTGGTGTTTGCATTAAGTTAGTTTAACACAGAATAAAAATGAGCTCTGTGCCAAGCCATAAGCTCCAACCAAAATGATTGCTGGAAAAATTAAAAAAAACAGCATAAAATGCAAGAGAAGGGCTCAATGTTTTTTAATCATTCGCAAGGCTTGCAAACTCACCCTACAGACGGAGTGATTGTTTACAAATAGATTTTGACAGGTAATTTCACTGAATACTCCACCCCCATTTTAAATTTATGGGTCCAGTCCTACCTCCAAAGAAATCAACTGGCAGTTTGCAGTTAGCAAACAGGAATGTTGTTAGCACAGGAATGTGGTTCACTGGTTTCTGAGAGCAGGGGAAACTCAGCAGATTTGGCTGCATTTCAAGTTGTTGAACATCACAGACGAGCTGTGGGGACACTGGTCCTTGTTCTTGCTTGTTCAGCTTTAGCTGGCACGGAACACACAATGGATTCCGGAACACTGCTGAAGCCTGCCTACATGGAGATTCAACTTCTACACTGGAAGAAAAATTAAAAACAAAAAATGGAAAGTTCACAGGAAATCTGTTGGAGGTGTATTCATACAGCAGCTGCATTAAAGCAATGCAAATGGCATTGAAACAGGCTAGAACTTCTCAAGAGAGAGAAAAACATTCTGAATCTTAAAGAATGTTAGTATCTTTTACGTCCTCTAATTAACAATGAAACCTATTCTGCACTCACAGGCCAACCAAAATTCTATTGGACTTTTATATTTAGTGCCTGTTAAATTACATCTATAATTAATATACAGAGAAAATGTGAATAAAATTAAAAATGTCAGCATTTGTTTGAAGTGGCAGAAAACTTAACATGCATTTAAAATTACATTCCTATTCTGTTTTATTATAAAGCTATTTGTTTTATTAAAATATATCTTGAGGCTCTATTGAGAAAGATATCCTGATTTTGCAAGTTCTGACACTAGAGCTTGTCTAAAGATTGAAGAGTAAATGAATGACTTGTTTCTAAAGAACTTACAATTTTCAAAAACCATGAGCTGGTTGCCTTCTCTGTACTGAATAATTGGGAGAAATACTGTGGTTCATTACTGGGCCTGCATTGTACCCAGTAATAATTCCCTTGATGGAATGGTGTTTGGATTCCCTCCAACCCCATCAGCTGAAGAAAGTAAGATTTCAAGTTTACTTATTTTTTTAAAACATGAGAGAAAACATGTTGATCCAATATCTCCACTAATTGATTAGTTTTTTGTGATGGTTTTATTGTAGAACGATTTTGACACCAGTATCCTCCATGACCATTTGATTCATTTGATTTCAAGCAGTTGTTACAATGTCAAATTACATAAGAAAAGTCAACTATTTGCTGTAATACATAACAAAATAAAAATCTAATCATAGCAGAAGGAGTTCACAAAGGAAGAGGTGGCTTCCCTCAACCACTGCAATTATCAGTATTGGCTGAAAAATTATAACCTTGTTTATATTCAAAGAAATTTTCTGCATAATCTTATAAATTCCCTTTGTTCATAATTAGCAATCAATACATTAATTGCTGAAAAATTATTCCATATTCTCTGCCAAAACAAAAACCCTAGAACTACATACAAAACCCAGGGGAGTGCATGGAAATCATTCCATGAATGGATAATGACCCAAATCTTAGGCTATGCAATAAGTTTCTTCTGCTGGTAAACAAGTATTGTTTTCCACTTGAGTCTCTAAAGTAACAGGGTAAAATAGATGTGCCACTGACTATCAGTTCTGAAAGCAACACACTATTCTAACTTAAGTATTTGGGGATTTTATTCACTTCCCTTGACATTTTGATATCTAATTAAATTGTTCTGTAGAGAAAGAACATCATAAAGCTGGCTTCAAAAGACCATGAACCTTATTAGTTAAGTACTTGCTCTTTAAAAAGTGCATATTTTATTATTTTATGACAGAAACGTCTTGGGGGGTACACTTTCAGAACAAATTAATTTCAGATATGAATTTGCAAAACTGCTCAAGAGGCTGCAGACAGTTCAATACACTGTATCCAGTTTGTTTTCAAAGTGTATTATTTCAGAGCAAATAGCCATCATAGCAATTTCATTTTCCTGATTAAATATTATTTCTATTTAATGATATTGTACAGTATCTTCACTCCATTACATTTCGGTTTTATATTCCTTTTTATTTTTTTTCTTTTTGTTATATAAGAGAATACCATTAAGTCTGTTTAAATAATCTATGAAATCCAGTAGAATGTTGATTTTCCATTTATTCCCCCTGGAGAGTTCAGGCCACAGAAAAGCTTTGTTTGCTAAAAAACTGTCAAAAAGAAAAGTATTTAGTTCAAAGAGTTATGAAACACCAAGGAGAAGATTACAGTACTGTCTTTAGTTAATTTCCCTCTCACACTAGCTTTTCTTAAACATGTAATCCAAAGAGAGAATTGTGCTATTTTTGCTATTTTTAGTCAAAGTAAATTTAAAAAACTCCTTGAATTTTCCAGAAGTAATTTTCATAAATTTTCAGATTTGCTAGATATCTCAACAAAATTAGATCTCAGTATTAATTTTCCATACCCTTCAAACTCACACAGTATGCCTCTCTTTTTTTCAGTTTATATATTTTTTAATGGGAAAAGAACCATTTATTGTATTCAGGGTCCTTTATTTCACTGTTTGTCTGACAGATTCTTGTAGGACATACAAAACACTTCGTTTTTTCTATAGGAGGCATTTACCACTAAATTAAAAAAAACAAACAAAACAAAACAAAAAACAACAACAAAAACAAAGCAAAAGTTTGCTTTCTCATTTTCTGTATTTTTTTCTCTATACTAAATCCAAAATGGTAAATGTCAATTTAGATACATCTTAGATACAAAAAAACTCACAAACAAAAAAGAGGAAATCTATAGATAAAATTCAAATTATTGATCCAAGTGCAGATTTAGATGTAGGGTTTATTTTTTTTGGTATAATCCCATCACAAAAAATGGCTCAAGGTCAGGCTGGAGAACTGGGCAACCTGATTTAGCTGAGGATGTCCTGCTCACTGCAAGTAAGTTCGGACTACGTTCCCTTTAAAAGTCCCTTCCTTCCCAACCTATTCTATGACTTTGTTTTACAAGACTTCTGGTGTCTTCTGCTCTTTACTGTACAGAAAACACGTATCAAAACCCAGCTTCTGGCAGATCCAGTAACAGATCAGAGCTATCTTCATTTTCTTTTGTGATAACCCTAATACAGCATATCTGTACAAATGTCTTCATTTATTTTAATCCCTGAATGTTACTCTGCGATATAACTATCTAGACAATTTCTTTCTTTCACCTTTGTGCATCTGACACTAACCCATTGCTCAAACCTTCTCACTTTTTTCTGCATGTCTGATCTTTTTTTCAGAATTCAGTCCATTTATCTAATTTAGCAAGATTGTGCTCATTGTAGGTCCTACTTTCCAAAACATCTGTGACTAACCTGGTTAGTCTAATGATCAAAATGAAAATTCAAGCATTGCAGAATAAGGTTAAGGTTTTGCTGGGACCCACTCTTGGTTTTTTTCAATTATTATTTGGGGGAGTTTTTGTTTTCATTTTGTTGAGGGTTTTGAGTGTTTCTATTTTCTTAATATTCACCTGATTATTAAAATAAATTTAAATAAGTTACAACTATGACTAAAAGATTTTTTTTTTGGTGCATTTTTGGATTCATTTTACTGAAGCGTATCTCAGGTTGTCTCAAAGTGCACAAAAGTACTTTTCCTTTGTATTACTTACATGAAATGGCACTACTGGTGAAAGATCTTACAACATTGGCAAATCCCAGTGTGCTGGTGGCTGGGAAAAAAATGTTACTTGTCACAGAGACTGTATTTTTATGTTTTCACAACCACCATAACCAGAACGAAAAGGACAGCAAACAATTCTTCTTCTTCCTAAGCCCTCCAGTCTACAAAGTTCACTGTCAGTAACTCCACCTAATTTTGTCAGCTGAACACACATTTTGGAGTTATTTTTGTCTATTTTTAGAATAGACATACAGGGTCAAAAGTCTAATGCCATGATCTGCAGGACACACTTGAGTGTAAGCAAGAGAGAGTGTTTGATTTCAGCCATCCTGAGTCAAATGTGTTACCTTTGTGTTTAATAATCTTCAATAGGTTCTACATCCATGAATTTCTTTATACAGTTTGCTTCCAGGTCAGCTGTAAATTTTTCACGTGGTGTAGTTGCAAGTTCCATGGTGATCAAAAAGGGCTGAAAAGTGGGAAATAACCTTGAGGAGCAAATATATAGGGTTAAAAGGGCCAGTTAGGTTCATCATCCAGAGGAGACTATCAAGTTGATTTAAGAGAGAGAGAACCTCTCCTATGAAAAGAAGCTGAGAAAACTGGGATTTTTCAGCCTGGAAAAGAGAAGGCTTTGAGGTCACCTAATTGCAGCCTTTCAGTGTCTGAAAGCAGCTGGTAAGAAAGGTGGAGAAAGACTTTCTACAGGGGCCTGGAGTGACAGGACAAGGGGCAATAGCTTCAAGCTGACAGAGTAGGTTTAGATAACATATTAGGAAAAAAATCTTTGCTGTGAGGCTTGAGAGTTACTGGTACAGGTTGCTCAGAGAAGCTGTGGCTGTCCCATCCCTTGAGGAGTTCAAGGCCAGGTGGATGGAGCTTTTAGCAGCTTGGTCTGGTGGAAGGTGTCTGTGCCCACGACAGGTCAATTATAGGTCTTATTTTTGTAATCTTCATCATCCTTGGCAATGTCAGAAAGTTCCAATGCTGCAATGCAGCAGTTTCCAGTCTAATTCTGCTATTGTAACTAGGGAGGACATGGGTTTATATGCAAATCACTATTACCTAATCAACATATAAAATAAAAAAGTGGAAGATGTAGTAATCCCGTCATAAAGCAACACTAGCACTTAAATATCAACTGATCTGAAATCTAAATCCTACTGCTAAGAATAGCAATTGAATTTAATGTTAAGAAATACATATAACCTCTAATCTTCAAAAAACCCAAACATCAAAACAGTCTCAAAACTGTGATTTAAATACTGGCTTATTCATCTTGTTTGAGTCATTCTGCCCCCTTAATTATATTTTGGAGGTATTCCCTCTGAGTGCCATTTCTTTACACACTTTCTGTTATCTCCATCTGGAGTTTGTTTACCAGAACTTGCTCCATTTCTCCCAGGCTTGAGATTCCACTAAAATAGATTACTGATGTTCATGACCGCATATGATATTTACAGTTTTCACCTTCCCCTGTGCATTTATTAGAGAGATAATAATGCAGAACCTTTCCTCAGAGTTCTTTTCAGTCTCTTCTTTCAGATGCAAAAGAAAGCAGTCACAAGGCATTGCAAAAGAAAGAAGTGTAAGAAGATATTGCAAGAGCAATCTCCATTTATTCACTTTAAAGTATTTGTAAAGACATATCTAATATGTATGATATATATTTATATATATAAAAATATATAATATACATAAATATATACAAATATATTTGTAATAACTGTTACTCTTTGACTTACTGCTTGAAGCAGCCTACCAAGTAAAAAGAAAATACATAATTATTTCTGTATAACATTTCTAGTACAAGAACAAGTTGTTACAAGCTCAGAGTCTGAGATGAGATCCCTTTTTGTCAATTCCACTTTCTTGCTGATAAAACTAATAGTTTCATGATAGCCTAAAAAAAAAATCCAAACTATAACCGAAACTGATAAGGAAAACACTTTAAGATCTCTTTTTAATTCTTTTTATCATATTGATCTGCTAAGTTAAAGCAGAGTTTCCTCACTTAGTGTTTATACCAATTGTGGAACTTCTCTGTAGCACATTTTGCATTACTTTGGTATAAGAAAGATATCATACTTATGTTTAGTTACCATGCCCATATTAGTAATATGAGGATATGGGGAAGAGAATAGAGAATACAAAGTGTGAGAGGAAGAAAGAAATAGGCAAAGACTCTCTGAACTCTAAAAGCCTAAAAAGCCTAATCTCCATTAGAAAATGCAGGAGTGGGTAAAAAGCTCAGAGTAGAGAAGTATCAAAAAAGTTGATTAAATAACAGGCCTTTCCCAACATTAACTAGTTAATTTAATGTAACAAATTGAACTCACATAACTCCAAAAACACAAGCCTTTTTTATACACACAGGAACATATAACAGAGAAAGGAAAAACATTTTCCATGAGCTCTTCAATTCACAAAATCTAATGTTCAATCCTATTATCACATTTTGTCATTTTGTGGGTAAGTTTTTTGATATTATTAATAAAGAATTATCATAAAATTGTAAATACAACCTTGTTAACTGCAAGTGAAATTGTCAGGGAAAATTAATATGCCATTCTATCAGAATCTTACCACTTGACCTTCCATGATAAATTGCAAATACAGACCACAGACAAGTCACTAACGACATACTTTGACTGTATATGCATCAGTTCCCACAGCATACTGCACTTTGAGTACTTACAGAGGTATTAGCCTTCTTCCCTGAGGTGCAATTTTAAAATAAATAAACAAGCATTATTATGTTGCATGATCTATTAGTAGTCAGAAAGTGTCTGCTGGGTTGTTTGCTGAAAAGTGTGTCTGCCTGCTAGGGCTGCAAGTCTTTACATGGGAAATATGACTGTGGTCATTAAAAAGTCCTCTGGGCAGTTTCAGTTTTATAGGAATTGTGCAGCAGCTACATACGAATGGCTGATTCTGCCCTTTCCTCATAGTTTTCCCACCAGGTAAGTCATACTTCATACTCCCTACAGGCCTTCTGAGTAACGTCTTGACACGTGACTAACAAGTCAAGTTACCCAGCTCCAGTGTAAAAACAGAGTGTGATTTGTCAATACGCAGATTTTTTTCTGTACATCAGGAGCCTAAACCTATAGCTTATGTGCATTATAAATCATGTTCCATCACAGAAATAAGAGAATTGCACTTGTCTGAGGACTATAGAGCCAGAAACACACAAAGTCAAGGACGTTGCATTAGAAATGTCTTGACACTTATAGTGCTTTTCCTTTAACTCAGTAGGCTTTTCTATATTTTAAGTGAAGGACAAAAGTCTCCAGGAACTCCATTGTGTCATAGTCTATCAGAATGAAGAAATTTTTATAGACCAAAGTCAGCAAAGCTTCTTAGAGTAATGATGTCTATCTGGAAGGTGGCACAAAATGGCCTTCAGCAAAGTAGTTACTCAGGAAATAATAGATCGAACTCCAAACTACCTGAACACCAAATGAGAAAATGCAGAGCAGTTCTGCAAAATATGAATGTAAGATATGTCCTGATATATCAGAACCATGGACTATATATTTTGTCTCTTCAACTGGCATTAGGAGATTCAGAAATATGCAGAGGCTGTAAAAACAATCATCTGCTGTCTGTTCTACTCATACTCCCTGGGTAACCATAATTGTGGTATGTTTCTGCCTAATCCTATTAATATTCATTTTTGGACCTGCTGTTCAGGAATATATCTAATCCCTTGAAAATGATAATGATGTCTCTACCCACAATTTCCTGTGGCAGGGTCTCACAGATTGATTTTTCATGGTGTAAACTATCTGTTTTAAATCAGTCTCAGCAGTTTCACCAAGTTCTTCTTAGCTTTTTTGTTGTGTATTTTGAAAACGAAATCCATATCCAGTTTATATGCTGCTTCATGACTTTACAAATCCTAGGGCTTGCCTATTTAGAGATTTCTCTGTGCCTGCCATGACCTGATTTTGGCAGGCTGAGCCAGTATTTCCCTTCACAGAAGCCATATTGTCACTTTCCCAACAGAATGTATCTACATGCACTCACTTCTCTTAATTCATACGACACATCACCTTTGACAGAAGCTGGGTTCACTAGAGCTTAAAAGTGGCAAGATTTTCACAGAGAGCCTATTAAACCTGTAGGAGCAAAAGAATATTATACTGATTGCCAAAAGGTATGAATTCCACAACCTAAACAGATACCCCTCTCTATTCAATATGACCCCAGTATAAACTTTGTGCCCTTCATTGAATAAGTATGAATAGAGCATGTGCTTAAAGTCACTGTCAACTGAGAGCTAGGGCAAGTACCGCCAGCTGAAGAACCTCTACTAGTTATTCTAGAACCTTCTCCCAGTTCTCTACTAGTTCTATATCCTCTTGGCACAATAACCAAGCTCCAAGTTCCAGCAGTAACTATGGTTATTACCTGCTGTAGTGCCCCCAAATAACCTGCTGTTTACTGCACCTCAAAATTCCTGTAGAAAGTCATTCCAAGCACATGTGAGTGTGTTTCTGTGGAAAAGTGTACTGAGTGAGGTTGGAGCCTCTGAGAGCATGGTCATTACAACAATTAATTTACAGAGACTGCTTATCAGATACATGTTCACTTTTGCCTAGAACATGGAAAAAGGGAGAAAACCTCTGTAAATAATTAGCTGGTATTCTCTATACTGGGCCTAGTACATAAAAACTCACCATTCCTCAGCGGGACACACACACAGGCATCAGAGGCTTTTGGTATGAGGCGACATATGCCATCAATTCCTAATGCTCTTGATTTTAATATAAATTTAAGAAGTATTACAACAAATAATGTCAGTCCAGCTGAGCTAGAAAATCTGATTTGAAATACTCTCTCCAAGAATCAGGCTGAAATTTCGGTCATGGTCTGTAAACTTGCATTCTACCAGCAAATGCTTTAGCATGACCTAAAATGGGTTGTTGTGAACCAAACACCAAATTAGGTAAAAATGGGAACTTCAAAAAAATTTTTTAAAGAAGGTTTTGTATCATAAGGAAAAAAATTAATGATTTAATCCTGAACTCCTGCCTGGTCGACTACTAATGAAAGATTCACTAAATTATCTTCATAAAGGTCAAAATGCTAATTAGGAAATTCTCTTCAGTGACAGACTAGAGATGGGGAATAAATGATTAGATAAGTTTTTTTAGAGTTCAATTATCCTTATCATCTTAAAAACATAATAAAATTAAAAATAAAATCTGAAATTTGTATATTAAATTACCTTGTACAGAAAATTACCTTGGAAGGTTTGAGTTCACATAAATTATGTTTTAGTGAAATTTATGTACATTTTTACATGCATCATTATTTACTTATTGGCAACAATGATTCTAAAATTTTTTAAGGGATATCCTTCAACTTAATAAGTCTACTAATAGTGTAAGCTATATGCATTCAAAATATATCTTTCTAAGATAGCAATATATGAAGAGTAAGCAAAAATATAAAGTAATTTAAATCACAAACTATAATTTCCCTGTTCAATCAAATTTTTAAAAGTCAAGAATAAGCCAAGAATTTTTAGATAGAATAATCCATCTATTTTCCTGAAACAAATCATAATTAAGAAAACACTTATAATATGTCAATGAACTGGAATACCAGCATTACTTATAATTTTTTGCCACATTACTGTAATTGTAAGCTTTGTCATATATATTGAAGATGTGTACTACTGGACAAAAAATAATCCTCCTGAATTCCAAAACTGCAGAACACTCATAGTAAACACTACAAACATCTTTGGCTTAATTACAACACAATTTAATATAAACTTTATTATAAGAGGATTTTCAGTAAAATGGCAGGGAAGCAGAAGCAAGTTCTACTGATAGCTCCTAACTCAACTTCAGACTCAAAACTGAACTATTAATACCCACTAGAAAATTGCCATGAGCTACAAGGATGTCGTGCACTTAGCTATTGGGCTTCTGACAGCAGACAGTGTGAAAAAAACTTCCCAAGAGGCTTTTGTAATTAGTATGGGATTAAATTGTCCAAACAGGTTACAAAAAGAAAAAGAAGACATGCACCCAAATCTTGGAGTCAAACTATGATGTAGCCTGAACTCTTCAGTCACAGGCTCATCTATCATCAGCTGAGAATTTACTTAAATTCTCATTTTTCAATTCTCCCAGGTATGATGAGATGTGCAGGTATTAACTCTGCTGATAATGAAAGATGATTAATTCATGTTCCTTAGTAATTGCAGGATACAGAGCCAAAAGACATATTCAAATAGACTTCACAATTTTGGTCTTTTTTTAGATACAGAAAACATCAAAATTTTGCAACACTTTTGAACAGATAACATGCTTTCACTGACATCTGAGACAAAGGTAAAATTTGAAAAATTTATGAAACCTTGTCATTATTTTTTTCTTTAAGAGGTTGTAGTGGTTAATCCCTTGTTTGGATTATGTGAAATGAAATATGAGTATTTAGCATGTTCTTGGGCTCAGTTTTGAATGCTAGAATCATCTAGGTTGGAAAAGACCATTTGGTTCATCGAATCCAACCATTATCCCAGCACTAAGTCCACCACAAAACTATGTCCCTAAGTACCATGTCTTTAAACATCTCCAAGGCTACACTAACTAAGGAATCTTGTAAGCAAATATTTTTACCTTATTGTGTATTTGCAATAACTTTTTAATAGCATATCAGCACTAAAGAGATATGATCCTTCAAAAGGAACAGATAACACCCTAAAAAGCCCAGTCACAGAGGAAATATCTATTTTTAGCTCTTGATATGATGTCCAGTTTTAGTGTGTCTGAGTACATATAACGTGTTTTCTTTAACCTTGTGTAGGTTGCAGCCTTGACTCAGAATGCTTATAATTACAGCAATTCCCAGGAAGAAGTGACACATTTACCCCATGCCGAGGTTGAGGACAACTCATAGCCCAGCTGCCTGTGAGCCAAGACCTAGCTCGACTTTGGCCCAGCTGACTGAAAAAACAAATGCTGTAAAGCTGTGATATATATTGCATAAACTAAAGACATGACTATCTAACTTGATATTTAATGTCTAAATCTCTGTAGCCAAAGTAGGACCAAACTCAACTCATTACAAAAAAAGTAGCAAAATCTTTACTTAGCCTAAAATGTGTAGAAGTCTTTTAATAGATACACTGTGTAGTCTGAAACATAAAACTGATGGCAAGACATAAACTCCCAGACATTATATCACCAGCCCTGTGCAGAAGCACTTTTATGAACGGAACATTGAGCAGAAGCATGTCACAGCTGTGCCAAATAAATGATCTCTGAGAAGATTTACAAATGCTGGAGTAGAAATACTAAACATAAAAAAAAAGACAGGCAAACATTCTAGATGAGACAGGTTGTACTAACTCCTTGTGTTTGCTGTAGCTACTCATATGTTTTCTAAGCCAAATGGGAGGTAGCCCAGTGTAATGGAACTTTCTCTCAATAACTCACACTTCTATAACTTAAATCAATTCTCTCCCTACATTCTGTCAAAATGAATGTCTTGAGGCCTAGAAATTCAGTCTTTAATGACTAGTGCTGTCAGACATTGATACCAAATATCTCCTAGGTGGATGGAGAACATCAATATGATTTCATTGGAACCAATCAAGGAGAGAACAAAATCTGGTTTTGATGGTCCTGAAGCTTTCTAGACACCTGTTGAAAAAGAACGAGAGACCAAAGCTATTCATTGATTGTGCAGCTGGTGTATGACCTGATATCTTCCTTTGCTGACCTTTTAGTCAATATGGCCACAATTTCCTCACTTTACAAATCAAAACATCACAGGAAATGCTATACATGTACAGAGTCATATGCAACTATATTTTTCAGAAACTGCTTTACCATCTATAATACTCCCAGGCCCCACAGCTGAGAGAGACAGAAAAATGCTATTTGTTGCTGGATTTGTCCCACAAAGCCAGCTTAGCTTTGATCATCTAAATCCTGTAAAACTTAGATGCCTTGAACAGCCTAAACATTACATGTAACCACTAGATACCTCCATTAGAGTCTTTGAATCAGAGGAAAGGTTTGCAGCCAACAAATGGTTGCATGATGAACTTAGTTGGATGATGAACTTAGTGACACGATTTAGGTGGTTTAGATGATTCAGATGGTCTAGATGGTTTAGATGATGGACTGCTGTTGGATGGGTTGTTAAGTTAGGTAAAAGGTTGGACTTGATGACCTCTACAGTCTTTCCCAATCTTGTTGATTCTGTGTGTAATTCTGTGTGTCAATACCTAAAAAACCTATCTACCAGGCTGAACTCAAAATTCAAGAGTGGTACCAACTATGAAAGAGTACACCTCAATATTAAGCAAAACTTGAGGATTCTCTGGATCAGTAAAAGGGTCTATCTAGTTGTATGTGCTTCCCCAGTAAATCCTAAGAAGGAATTCCAAGGGAAGAACAAGTACAGTCAGGGATACTTGATGCTTCTGTTACTTTCATTTTAGTAAGTTCTGCCAGGCCAGGAGTAGTCTTTCTCGCAAGTGTCTGTGGATTACTCTTACATGTACAATTTAAGCATCCATGTTACAATGTTGTAATGAGTTGCACAGACTTGTTCCCTGCTCCATAGAGAGCCACCTGTTGTATATTTTGAATCAGCTCTGACTAGTTTCTTCTGAGGCTCACTTCCCGCATTGGAGGGGAATACTAACTACAAATCCCCCTTTCCTAATGCCACTTATGATTTTGTAGACCTTTATCTTAAACACTGTAATACCAAGTCCTCTTTTTACTGCCCATGCCTACACAATCTTTCCTCATACATTGACATTCTTTACCTTGTTTTCAGCTATCTTTGCCAGCTTTCTCTGAACATTTTTTAGTTCAATTATTCTCTTTGAGGTGAAGTATTCAGGATATGGAGAAATCCCATAATTTCATATTTAAGAGATGTACAAAGCAGGAATTCTACAATGTATTGATAGTGTTCTCTGTATTTATTTTTATGAAGCCTCAGTAAGTCATAATATTTGATTTTTTCCTTTTCTCTGCTACTCTGGATTGAGCTAAAATTTCACAGAATTTTATTCCATAATATCAAGATTTTGCTTCTGAGTAGTATCAGGCAGCTTTAAAGCTTTTCATATCATTCATATGTAAAATTAGGATTGGTCTTTCCCATGTATATCCCATTTATGTACACTGAATTTCATCTGCCCTTTACTTCCCAGGCACTTGATATTATGTCTTGACAATATTTCATAGTCAGCACTTGTCCTGAGACACTTCAATAACTTCAAATCATCAGCAAATTTTGTCACTCCAGTACTTTACCTCGTTCCCTGACTATTTATGAATTTGTTCTACCACAAACCCCACTGGAACTCTGGTAGTGATATTTTGTCTATTGGCTATGTTAACCTAAACAATCTTTAGACTATAAAACCAGACGAATTTGCAATAAAAAAGAGACTCCAAGAAACATCATTAGTTTCTCCACTTTGTCCCTTGTACATATTGTATATAGACTGCCTTTCTTTCCTAGATCCTCTAGATCAGCACCATGCACACAAAGCCAGTATGTTTTGTTGGCAGTTGTGGTTTCAGAGGGTCCTGATCCCTGATGCCACCAAATTGATGATTCCGTTCTAAGAGATTGCAAACACAACTGGACAACAATTGTTGGCCCGTACGGGGACTGGATTTTAGACCAGTGGCTTCATAGTAGACCTCAGCTGCCTTGAAAAAAATTATCAAAAAAAAAAAAAAAAAACCAAACAAAAAAAAACACCTCAAAGAAAACACATCTTTTCAGCACCTAGTGAGTATTCACTGAAAGTGACCCAGCTAAGAAGAATTCCCCACTCTTTCTTAGAAATAGTACCCCTATATTAAGATAAGAGACTTTTGGAACTAGAGCTGTTGCTCCTTAATTAAGTTAGGCACTTGAGACTTCAGAAGGCCAGAGCTGGCTTGCTGACTGTTTCAAAACCCTAGAACTTTTCTGAAGCCAAGGCTACTTAGCTGGCTGCTTTAAGGGACTTTTACCAGCGAGAGGGGAGATGAGTTACCCTTTTAAAGAGCTTTTTCAGAGGCCAAAACTTTGTACCTGTGAAAGGGCTGCTTAATTTCATCATCCCAGCTTGTGCCAGCATGGGCATGTTTCCCACAATCTCTCTGCTATAAAAAGACGATTTTCGTAGTTCTGGGACTTCTGTACACCCCAGTTTACCTACAAAGAACCTGAAAGATAGCTTGAGAGACAACAGCCATTTGCTCAAGATGGTGACAGGTCTTGCCTACCTTCTCTTCCAAAGACAAAGAGATGACATCACCAAGGGACAGTCTCCTCCTTCCTACCTGTGACTGACCATACAACAACATGGCCACTCTCAGGGACCATATGGCCAGTCAACATGGCTCTGTCCGTAACATCATGCAACAGAGTGCAAAAAAGAGTTGCTACAGCAGCTTGAAAAGCTGGAAAAACACCTCTGTACCATCCAGAAAGAATTAGGCTGTGTCTGGAATCCTGCCTGAATCCATGGAAGTAGACAAGCCAAGAGACAAACCACTTTTCATTGCCTTTTGCGTTCAACCCATCTCCTGGTTGCTTCTGGCTGAGGTTAACTCCTCTCAGTTCTTCACAGCAACTCCCTTCTTCTAATCTCCAAGCTGTGGGTCCTGTGATTTTGTAATTCCACCCTAATTCCCTTGTTTCTCCTCCTGACTTTGGAGTCACCAGAAAAAACATGTAACCCCCAGCTTCCAGCCATGAAAGAGTCACCGCTGCTCGGTGCAGAAGTTCGAGAGCAGCTTCTGCTTTTGCTGAGAGCAGCAGTAAACTTTTGGACAATTTTTTTTCCTTCACTGTTAAACTGTTGATAGCTTCCGTTTTGATATATTAAGTAATGCAAGTCTCTGCTATCCTTAGAGCTCCTACTGCCCAGACTGTGCCAAGCTGTGCCAAGCGGGAGAGCCCTGAGATCCCTGCAGATTGCTGTAGACTCTTCTCAGAGCCAGTGATGGGGCTACACTTGATAACTCGAAATGATGATAGTTTGTTTTTATATGGTAATTTAGTATAACACATAATGCTAATTCATAGAGACTAAAAAGCTTGTTTATTAAGTTTAAAGAAACTTTTTCCCTTTCCCTTTTCTTTTTTCTTCCCCTGAACTCAGACATAATCCATTCTACCCTTTCTTCCCTCCCCCCTTCTTTTCATAAGAAAAAAAAACGAGCTTGCAGAAGAAAAACAAAGAGCAAAAACCAAAACACACATAGAAAAAATAGTTGCAGAAACTTTAACTCTCTAAAAACACAAAACTATTTTTCATATGCTGTCTTTATAGCTGTGTTTAAGACTCTTCGGCGAAAACACAGCAAATGAAAAAGTTCTATTAATAAAACAATACAGCAGTATATAAACTGATACATGAACTGATACTTTATAATGTTTAATGCAATGTGTAATTGTTTAACTAATGTTTTCATGATGTATAAGTAGCATATTTGTGTAAAATGTTAAGTTTATTTAGCATGCCTTTTGTATTGTTTTTTCTTTTAGCTTTTCTCTCTACCTTGTAATTAGCCTTTCAATAAGAAGAAGAAAAAAAAAGAAAAGTCTAAATGAACAGAGGTAGCTTTTCTTAAAGTCATAAAATTATTTTAATGTCATGTTCATTTAATTTATGTTGATAAGATTCTTTTTAAGAACTGGCTTTAGAAATCTTCAAGCCTTCTGCAGAATCACATAACTAGGTATCAAGTGATGTGTCGTCTGTCTTTATTCCAGAAAAAAATGTGACTTTTACTTCCATGGGAAGTATTATTTCTGTTTCTTTAGGTCTGATTAAGGTACTGAAAAGATTCATATAAAAGTCATGAGTTCCTAGCGCTAAAAAGATTTACAAAATCTATGTCAACACAGAAATTCTATGTTGTTTCTGTAGTACAGGAAACACCAAACATTTCAGGTATAGTCAGCAATTAAGCAATCTGATCTGTTTCTGATGAGTGATATAAAAGTATGAGGACTTTTTGTATGAACTCTGATGTCTTTACTATACAGCTGTATGCAGAAAATTTACATCTCTTCTTATATCTACATAATCTTAATGCCTGATAAACAAATGCCCCAGAGCAAAAGTAAATTAGCAGCTACCAAGGTTGCCTAAACAGAGATGCTCAAAACTGATTGCATTAAATTAACTGTTTAATTGAATAAATTTGCCTGATTGAGTAAAACAAGAATTTTGTCAATGTTTTTCCTAATTGTGTTAGTTTCTGCCTTTGGTTCACTGCCCTTTCTTAGGGTTTCCATAGCTGACAGTGACGATTCATTTTTGTTGTTCATGAAGCTGTGATAACAAGCAGATGAATTAACTTTCTCATTGTCTTTCACATAGATTGAGAAGTAAAAGGGTCCTCCTTTCCTTTCAGCCTCAGAGCTAGAACTATCCTATTAAAAATGAATGTTGTCATCCTACAATACATGTGGGCGTAGGAATGATAAGGAAACACTGCACAGGTTGTAGAGGAACAATTTTTATCCACTTTGAAGAGCACAAAAGACACCCTCATATCCTGATTTTTTTTTTTCTTCAGTTTCCATTGGGATGGAATCAAGAGCTCCTAACAAATTTTTCCTTCAATAAAGGAGAAGGGAGAGGGAAGGAAGACAACTTATACAACTTATGCTGTTTGTTCTGCTAGGAGTTCTGATGATACAGAGTGGGCATCAAACCTTTTGTCTTCACACTAGGAAGTAAACTATATGTTTTCTCTTACATTAAGCATCTTTTAAGCAATAAGTAACTACTGAATGGTTGAATAGTCTGAAGAGAGAAAAGAGATATTTCCCATTGGAAAGAATTCCACTCAGAATTGGCATGTTTCATTAAGTAAACATTAATTAAGACAAAAATTTTTACTCCATAGTGAAGACACATGAATAGCTACATCATACTCATACCAAAGTTCAGTTCTCTATTCCTATTCTTATCTAATTAGCATAGAAAGAGGAAGACTTGTTTCTTATACGATTAGAGAGCTCCCCCGCTTGCCATCTTTGAAGAAACTGTATGATTTTTCTCTGTTTCTTGTCTTGACAAGAAATTATCTCTAAAGTCCTGTTTGCAAAAATTGCATTTATGGTTAACATATGCCAAATAATAGAGTTGTCATTCACAACAGTTTCACACGTCTTTGTGGAAAAAGGAAGATAATATCCATTTAGAAAGCCCCTGGCACCATATATTCTCCACAAAAGCCAGATAAAGCAGTTACTTTACAAAATTAAGTAAATCCTGTTTCTGATTAAAACTCAGACAAGCCAGTCAATAGTCAGATTGTAAGTGTAGACACGAACAGTTTTTTGAAGACAACTAGTTTGTTCTTAACAGTTTATGTTTATTGACATGTGTTTTATTTTTTTGCATTTCACTTTTTTGTTGTGGAAAATTGAGTGGTTTTTAATATATGTGTCAATATATGTTGTTCTGTTTGTAAACTACAATTTCTATAATATCCTTTCTTCTCCTACAGATTATGTTACTTCCCGCATTGGTGATGAAATTGATATAAGGTTATTATTCTGAAACTTTTCTAGCACATAATGTTCTAAATAAATAAGCAAAGTCAATAACTCATGCCACTGCTGCAAATGTACTATTAAAAGTGACCCAGTTCCCTGAATCAATCTTTAATATAGAATAAATGAAAAATTATTAAAATTAAGCCCAGGGCAATGTAAATTACTTATTCAACATGTGACAATGAAATCCTTTCTAAAATTTGAGGGGTATAATGAAATGTATTAGCAAATCAGCTGTAAGCTCTCCTTTGCACTATTTCTGCAGTTGTCCTTTCGTTTTATGACACATCTCAGGACTTGAGACAGGGAGACCTGCAGTTTTCCCTCAGTAAGAAGGCAGGGGTTTTTTTGTGAAACACCACCTTTTGCTTATTTATTTATTTATTTGCTTAATGAAATTCAGAAAACTGTGAAAGATAACTGACAGATGTGTATCACTCTACGCAAAACCAGAAGGAAAAAAAAGCCCAGCCCAAAAATGCAAACCACTCACAAATGACAAATTCCATCAAACTGCCCACATCTCATCTGTTCTCCAGATGATGACACAAAATGACTAATCCTTTCTCATATGATTTGATTTTACATTTGGTTTTCAGATTCACAGATCTTCCTACTGAAACACTGATATATGGGGTTTTTCCCTTCCCTTTCAATCTAGTGATATGATGACTTATTTTTTTGAGTAATCGCTACAGGGACCATACACCAAACTTTTTATTTAAGGCAAGTAATGTGTATGTTCTGAAAATCACAGGTGAAAGGCTAAGGTAAGTATAAGATGTTGAACAGGTCCAGGAAAATCTGGACTAGACAAATATATAAAGTGCTCAATGTAAGTCAAAGGGACAGTAAGATCATCCAAACATATGTATTAAACATAACATATATTATTATCTTATCTTTGAATTTTTAAACTTATTTCCTGCAAAATATTTGAAAATATTCTTACATTTCCATTTCCCTTGTTCCAAATACATAAAAAAATTTACTATTTTTCTGCACATGGCTCTTCCAGGTATCAGACTGCAATGAGTTTTGTGTTTCTACTGTACAGAAGGGATAGAGAAGCAATGAGTCCCATCAAACAGATTCCTGTATGTCATATTAAAAAGATATAAGTACATATATATGTATATATATGTAATTTTTTGTATAATCTGGATCATCACTTTGAACTGAATTTCTTTTTTACTTATCAAAAATAAGAGGTTCAAATAGAGGAGGTAAATATTGCATTCTTCCTTTTGAATCTTTTAGTGGGTAAGCCAATTTTAGCCCTGAAAAAAGCAGAGAAAGGAAGGGAGGAAGAAAGAAAGAAAAAGAAAGAGAAGAAAG